>PVIJ01011937.1:0-52263 GCA_004024925.1 Scalopus aquaticus
CTGCTGCTTCTGATGCAGAAAGAGAGAAAGAAAAACAAAAAGAGAAAAACAGGTGGTTATAAAGAGAGGAAAAAGGAGTTTGAACACACAAGCTCAGATATGAACAGAGTTCACAGACAACCCAGAAAATTAGGGCCACAGTCTGAAGGCAGAGAACAGAAGAGTTGAGGGGGTGTGGGGAGGTGGCTGGAAGTGGGAGATACACAGTGGTTATAAAGAGAGATAAAGGTAGTTTGAATACAAAAGCACAGAATGGACAGAGCTCAGAGAGCCCCTGAAAATCAGGGGCATAGGTTGAAGGCAGAGAAGAGAAGAGTTTAGGGGGTGGTGGGAGGTGGCTGCAAGTGAGAGGTGGACAGTTATCATGCAGGGGCAGCAATCACCTCATGGGCAGCAATCACCTCATGGACAGCCCACTGTGGGTTCTGACCAGCGGGCTAAAGTGAGTGCTGGGCTTTTAAGGCAAAATTAACAGGACCTGAAAAGGAAGCTGCAGAGGCCTAAACAGATTTATCCAAGGAGAAAATGGCCTGACTTGGATGCACCAACTTCATGTTGAGCATGGAGCCAGGGCTCACGGGATAGAGCTGGGGTGGTTGGGATTATTGGCACAAAGAAGACCAAGGAGTAGATGTTGTGTGTTTCCTTGGGAACAAACCTTTGGAGCCTTGATATACAGTTCAGGTGCATCAGAGGAATACCCTCCGGGAAGAGTCGTGGGGGCATGGCTTTGAAAGCTTTAAGCCAGGCCACCATCTCTGGTTCTGAGACCACAGGCTCTTTTTCAGTTCTGGTTCTGCCTCTCAATTTGGAGGCTGTTTTCCCACACACTTCCTCTCCTGACTACACACTCCCTGTCCCCTCCCACTCTCTGTCTCATCACCTCTGGCCAGAGTCCTGGGTGAGTCATTTCATGAAAAAGTGAGGACCCAGGTTGCCAGCATGCACCCTTTGATAGTTCATCTGGTAGAACAGAGGACTGTAGACTAGGCACGTGTAGACATCCTTAGGTCGCTGGTTCGATTCCGTCTCAAAGGAGGTCTATATTGTTTCACCCTGCACTTTTGAAGTGCACCATCACCTATTGCCGGTCAAGTAAACCAGCTCTCTCCTCCAGTTAAATTTGGTTGGGGCCTTGCACATTTTTAATTCTCACATTTAACATGATACATCTAGTTATAAAGCTAGATGTGTGCCCAATCCAGGAACCTTAGCTGTACTTTATTCCAGCACTTAATAGACACAAGACTCTTCAAAGCAAAACAGTCCTGTTTGGCTACTGCCTTATCTCACTGTCCATTCCCCTTAACGACAATTCTCCTTAACAACCAATGCCCTTCTGCTTTTATTTTCTATTGCTCCCTCTCCAGAGCATTGACTGCCTCCATCTCTTTGCTCACCATGGATTGATCCTTGCCAAACTGGAATTGGAATTGGAACTGGAATTGGAATTGGAATTGGAATTGGGGGGCATACAGGAAGAGGTACCCCAGGCACACCCATCCCACTGGACAAGGACTACCAGTGCATCCTCCTTGAACATTCTTTCCTCTGTCATTCTCTGTGTTGGAATGGCATCTCTCTCTCTCTCTCTCTCTCTCTCTCTCTCTCTCTCTCTCTCTCTCTCTCTCTCATTTTATGGCTTCATGCCATCTAAATATTTTGGCCTGAAAAACAGAAAATTCTTTTCCTTCTCCATATCCTAAGTATTTGTCAGAAGTGCCAATAATGTAGTTTAAGAGCCAGGAGTAGATTCTCCAGTGGCCCTTATGATGTCTGGATTTTGTCTCTTGAAGCATCAAGTTTTATTTTCTTGGCAGTTGTTTCTGTTGAAGTTTGAGGTGTCAGTTCTGTTCTAAGAGCAGTGATGTATCTTGAGGTTTGAGAAAGAGAAGACAATTGAAGAGAATTCCCTGTCTCTTTGGCACAGACCAGTGATCTGCAGGAGAATTCTGTGTCTTTGCATTCACAAAGAGATCCCTGCCTTCAATGTAGCCATGGGTAGAAATTAGTATAGCAGGATTGATGATGGAATCTTAGGCCTTTGTTGGTGGAAGAAAACCCGTGACCCCATCTTGTATCCACACCACCTTGAACCTGTGTGTAATCTACTCTGGTCCACCTTTTGCTTGCCTGCCTAGTATTGTATACAGATTGAAATGTCTTGGGAAATTTTATGGCAAAATCCCTA
Source organism: Scalopus aquaticus (assembly GCA_004024925.1). NCBI lineage: Eukaryota > Metazoa > Chordata > Mammalia > Eulipotyphla > Talpidae > Scalopus > Scalopus aquaticus. The sequence goes on from PVIJ01011937.1 coordinate 2,192, forward strand.
TATTTAAATATCAGAGTCTGCTCAGGCCAAAATCATTGAACATTGTACAGATAAACAAAATTCTCTAAAGGAAGAATGGGGTGAGGCCCTAGAAGCTGGTAGCCAAAAGAAATAACATGGTGACTAAGCTGCCTCAGGATTGAAGAGCACCCCGCTCCCTTTATTAATTTTTTTATAAGGCAGAAGAACAGGGTCTGAGAAACCACACCTGGGAGGAAAGACTAAAAAACAAGCAGTTCTCAGGAAGTGTTGCTCCTTGTTTCCCCATGTGCTTTTTCCATTGCTGCAGTCTCCTCATCTCTTACTGTATGTCATTTAATAGGGCAGGTGTCACAAAATGGGTAAGCGAGCTCCTGTCTCTATGTCCTATGTCTCTATGAAGGTGAAGTTCACCTTCAGCTGCAACACTGTCCCAGTAGGTGGGAAGTTCTGTTCTTTTTACAGGTGGGTTTTTTCTTCCTCTCATCTTATTTTCCTGAAAATATTGGAGGCCCCAAAATGTCATCTTTGAAATAACCAGCTTCATCAGTTCCACTCTTCCCACTCTTACCTCCACCCAAACTCTTTGAATCAGTCAAAATATGTAATGTTTCCTGGGCTTACAAATTGTGGAGTATAGACTCAAAAGAATACTACACAGCTATAAAGAAAGATGAAATAGCAGCATTTGGGGAAAATGGATGGACCTTGAGGTAATTATGTTACATGAAATAAGTTAAAAAGTGAAAGACATATATTTGATGTTTCCACTCATCTATGGAATGTAAATAACTAAAAAAAAAAACACATACAGGCAAATTACAGTAGTAATAAATCTTGAGCTCAATGAAAGAATATGAATGGTTACCAGAGGGAACAGGAGAGAGGGAGGAGATGAGAGAGGAAGGCAGACAGGGTTTTGGCTCATGTGGGTTGGTGGAACCTGCGCATATATGGAAGAGCAAAAATGTAACCCTAAAAGTAAAAAAAAATTAAAGTGGAATGCACTATAAGTGTCTTTTAGGTCCAGTTGGTTGCAGTGTTGAAGTCTTCTTTTTCCCTATTTATCTCTATTTAGTTTTTCTATCCATTATCAAGAATGGGTTATTGAAGTCTCCAACTATTATTATAGAACTTTTCAAATCTTTTGTTTGTTAAAAAAAATAATTGTTGGTTTTCTTAGTAATATGTTTTAAGAGCTCCTAATTTACTCTAGAGACAAATCCATTATTAGATATATGATTATAAGATAGTCTCCTCAGTCTGTGGTATATCCATTGTCTTATCAGTGCTTTCTTTTGAGAAAGAAAACTTCTAATTTTGATAAAGTTTAATCCATCAATTTTTCTTTCATGCTTTTGATTTAGTGTCTAAGAAATCTACCTAAATTGGAATTACAGAAATTCTGTCCAGTTATATACTTTTAGAAGTTTTAAATTTAAGTGTATAATCATTTTGACTTAAGTTTTATATATATGGTCTAAGATTTAGATGAAAGTTCATTTTATGTATATGGAGGTCCAGATGTCCCCACATTTTGAACAGATTGTGTTCTTTTCACATTTCTGCACCTTCTATTGTTTCATGGATATTTGTCTACCTTTACGTCACTTAATATTTCTCTCATATATTATCTTAGTTATCTCTTATTTCTATGTTCTAAAAGATTGTCTTTAGTTAATACATCATATAACTGATACATATACACTGTTAGTTTTGACACATCACTACTAATCAAAGAAACCTTTGGATCTTAGAGGTTATTTTTTCATAACCACTGTTCTTGATTTATGAACATTTAAATTACATTTTTAATACAAATTTGAAAAATTTAAAAATCAGTTATGTTGTTTGTTTGAAATAATTTTTATTGCGGTAACATTGCTTTATAACTTTATTGGACTATTTTAAGTTACAAGTTTTCTTTAAGGTCTCTTGTCTTATTTTGTCCTTCCCTTCCACACTGTGGTTATATTCAAGGTCAGGTAATATTTGGGAGTCAGTTAAAACATATGATTAAAGTACTGTGTAGTAAGTATCTCTTTTTTGTGTATTTTAGATTTGCATTGTTTTTCTCTGTTCTTTTATCTGCTATTTTTTTGCTCCTGGAAATTCTTTCTATACACAGATTTGTAATGGCACCTTGTCTTATTTCTCTATGTTGTTATGTCATTTTCAAAAAGTGAAAAGAAAAGCTGAGAAAAGAAAGATTTAAAAAGCAAGTTTTATTTCATTTTAAGGAATGTGTCATAATGAAAAAGATAGGCTTCCATACTAATGGTATTATTTTAATCCAACCCTCTCCCACTTCTGGAAGGTGATTCTGTGTGTATGCATGTTTCTGTATTGCCTCCATTGCTTTTGGATCAGAAGAAGATTGTTGCTGAGAGGGTTGAATTCCTCTTGGAATTGGTAATTTATAATAGTTTTGCATTTCCTGGCTCTGAATAGCTGGTATTAACATTCCCTTGTGGTTGGTTGGTTAATTTTGTGGAATTGGAGTTGTCATCTGACATTCATTAATTTTTAAATGAAGAAATCTTGTATATTAAAAATGTGGAGTCTTGTTTAAACAGATAACTGCTCATTACTACATATTTCTGACGCTGAAATGCTGAAAGTAGAGATAACAATGTGATGAACCACAGTATAACCAAGGCATAGTTCCATGAATTACCAATTCATGGTCAGGGTAATGTTATCTAAACCTTGATTCACTTTATTTTGAAACAAATACCAGATAGCATATCTATTGTTGTAACTTATTTTTACTCACAAAACGATTATTAAATTTTTTGAAACAATTTCTATCACAACAGGATTTTTACTGATGGGGAAAGCTAAGTCAAAGATGTTAAAAATTATTAAAGCAGAAGTATAATTCAAGAGTGTTTCAATTCATTCATTAAACAGATTTGTCAAGCTAATACACTCCTTATTTTTTATCACTGAAAAAATATTTATTGTCTGCCTGTTATGTCTCAGGCTTTTTTTTTTTTAAGAAAAAAAATAAAAACCCCAAAACAAACGACAAAAAAAACATACAAAATACCTACTACCATCTCTTATATCCCCTTCATCCAACCTCCTCCCTCCTTCTGCACACATTCTCTTCATGTCTGGCAACCTCAGTTTGGTTATCAATGTCCACTAGTTTTTTTATTTATTTAGTTTTTTGCTTTGTTAGGTCATCTGCTTTGTTACCTTATATTATTCATGTATGTGAAATCATCCAATATTTATCTTTATTTTTCAGGCTAACTTCACTTTGTATCGTTCCCTTAAGTTCCTTTCATTTTTCTGCAAATGGAAAAAATTTCACCTTTCTCTATAGCTGAATAGTGTTCCTTTGTATGTATATATATTATTTTTTTATCTAATAATTTGTCAGTGGACAATTACTTTGCATCCGTATCTTAGCTGTTGTAACTAGTGCTACAAAATACATTGTGGAACATATAATTTTTCAAATTGATTGTCCCTGTTCTTGGGATAAATACCAAGAAGTGGGATACATGGTATTTCTTTTTTTAATTTTCTAAAGAATGGTCCAGACTGCTTTCCAAGATGGCTACAATAATTTACATTCCCATCAATAGTACAGGGTTTCTCTTTATCTACATCGTCTCCAACACCTGTTGTTATGAGTCTTTTTTAGATGAGTCATCTTTTTTTAGATGAGTCTTTTTTTATATAAGCCATTCTCATACATGTGAGAAGATTCCTCATTGGGGTTTGATTTGCATTTCTCTTATTAGAAATGATGATGAGCATATTTTCATGTTTCTGTTGGCCCTCTCTACAACCTCTTTGAAAAAGGGCCTATTCAGATATTCTGCCTTTTTAAAAATTAGGTTGTTTGACTTTTTGTTGTTAAATTGGATGAGTTCTTTTTATACCTTGGCTATTAACTTGCCAGTTGTGTGATGTGTAAATATCTTCTCCAATTAGTAGGCTGTTTTTTTATCTGCTAATATTTTCTTTCATTGTGCAGCACTTTTTAACTGGAGGTAGATTTCATTTGTTTATTTTTGCTTTTGTTTCCCTTCTGCAGAGATCTAGTCCTCAAAAACTTCTTTATCATTTATGTCATAGAATTTATCACATATGCTTTCTTCTATATATTTTATGTTTGGGGGTTTTATATCCAAGTCTGTAATCCATTTTGAATTTATTTCTCTGTATGGAGTTATAGAATGATCCAGTTCCATTCTTTTACGTGTGGCTACACAGTTTTCCCAACACTATTTGTTGGAGAGATTTTCCTTTCTTCATTGCATGGTTATGGCTCCTCTGTCATAAATTAATTGTTGATATATGCATTTAGTTTAAATATTTTCCTTCTGCTCTCTATTTTCAAGCAGGCAGTGTTTTCCAAGGTATCTTAAAAGCAAAAAAACAAGATGCAAGTCTGTATAAGAAAGTCACAAGTAAATAACTAAACACTTTCACATTTTCCTTCTTACACACACACACACACACACACACACACACACACACATACACACACAATACTAGAAGGATGCACAATAAAATAATGAAAATGATTACTTAGGGAAGATGTATAGGGTGAATGGGGAGAAGGAAAGTTAGGACTTTTTAATCTATACATTGTTATATTTACATGTATTTTTTGAGTTGTGTTAGTTATGTGTTTTAAAAATAAAGAAAACTTTTTCTTCTAAAATGCTCTATTTTTTGATAAGTTCAATTTGAAAGTAATATAAGCTGAATGCCAGGACCATTGTATAAATAGCTATGTAATTTTTTAAATTATCTGATTTTTACTTTATCTTTCTGCTTAATCCTTAGTCTTAATCCTTCACTAATTAAAACAAATCCTAAATCAATTAAAATTTAAAAGCTTGACTGGCTTAAGTGTGCTTTTCTAGCCCTCAGACTTCACTTGTTTCTTGCTTTCCCTGCCATAGCTCAACAAATAAGAGCTTTAGTTTCTAGTTTAGTTTTGTTCACCTTAGCTCAACCAATTCTACCAGTCTCTGCTCCTAGTCCTTCCTCAGGATTGGGAAAGATGACCCTTCTCGTGCCTCATCTGAGTTTCCATGCAGGTATTTTCTTTTCTCTAAAAAGGAGTATGTTCAAAAGGATAAAAATTGATGAAACTGAGTCCCAGAAGGACCTGTGTACTCTTTCTCTCAGTTCAAGACTTAACTGATGGTCATGTCACAAGAGTATCTTCTCCTCAAGTTTGGGATTCAGAGTTTAGTTACCATATCATCAATCAAGTGCCTAGTGTGTACCAGACACTGTACTTGGTGCTGGAAATACAGAGATGAAAATGCAGTTCCTGATTTGGGAGTTAAGAGTCTAGGAGGGAACACAAACGAGAAGCTGAGTCCTAGGCAATGGGTTAAGTATCAATAATGAGGTCAACAGAACCTGCTGTGGTTTAAGTTAGCGAGTGGTTGGGGGCAGAGTGGAAGAGAATGGATAGGGGAAGCTTCTCCTTGTGCCAGAGTAACCTCAGATTTAGAGCATGAATAGGAGTAAGTCAAGTCTTTAGTCAGGGGCTTAGTGTGGACATGACTGTGTGAATGTAAACAATGATCAGGAATCCTAAATAATATTTTGGAGGTGTGGTTCCACACAAGCTATTTCTAGAGAATAAAGTATAAGACTGGAAGAAGCAGAAGAGCTAGAAATGATTCAGAAATGAACCTTCCCCTACCTTGTCACACCCTTGGGACTCCTATTACTTCCCAACCCAGAAACCAAGGGAGGGATTCCCAAATATCATTTTAAGTCCTCAGGGAGAAGACACAATGTTTATGCTACTTGGGAAATAAATACTCCCCTGAGTGTCACGCAGGAGAAATTTGGATGATGACTTCAACTGGTCAAACTCCATCCTTTCTCTCACTCTCATTGCATTATGCCAGTATTTTTGCCATTGTCTGACTTGGGACCATTGACAGATCAAGGCAGAAACATTTCTAATCACCCTTTGGTGAATGAAGGGTCAGCCTCCTTTTCAGATTTATCAGGTGTGGAGTCAGGAAATTTCCAGTGAATTGCCAATCTCTCTTGGGTCTTTTAGGAATTATTTTCTCTTTCTCTCTTTTTGTTTTATCTCTTCACCATTTATGTTTCTTTTCTCCAGCAGGTGCATCTGCTAGTCATGATGTCTGAACCCATCAATTTCACATTTGTGAGCATCTCCATTGGAAACTGAAGTTTTATATGAAGAATTCTACACGTCAAGTAGAGAAATTATTGATTAGAAACCAATGACTTCTTCAGCTTTCCCTTCCCTGAACTCAAGCTAATGCTATGATCCAGGGACTATGGGCCCTAAAGCAGCAAAACTAACAGTTGTTCACAAAACTCATCAGCTGAAAGTGAAGATTTGGCTTTAAGTGAAACATTCTTCAATCATTGAAAGAAGCTATAGGTAAGTGTGTTGTCTCTTCAAATGAAAAGTCTAACTCCTGCCTTCCAGACTTCTTGATTTTTGTAGTGACCTGCATTGTGAGATCTCTGTCCCTCACTTAAAGTGTACCTGTTCAAACCTAGGACAGTGATCACATCACAGAGGACACTCTTTCTATAGGAAGTGAAGGGTGGCCCTTGTGGCTAGTTTGCCCATGGCCCTAAGAAGGGGCAGTCTCATGTAGCCTCCTTAAGATGAGAAAGCCCCTTTGTTTACAAAGCAGAAGACCAACATCTGAAGAACTATACCCAAGAGGAAAGCACAAGAAAAAGAGCAGATTAACCAATGGCTCCCTGCTTTCCTAGGTGCTTTGCCCATCCTCGGGAACTTCAAGGACGCCGGGCTGCTGTCAGCCTCCCAGTAGAGGGTATGGGAAAGACTCCAGAGTAGAGCAGAATATTGAATTATAGAAAGGGAAAGGATTCTTGCAAGGTGGTCCTCACATTTATGGAAACATCAAAGACATTTAGGAGTAGGTAAGGAAAATTCCTTCTGTATTTTAAGGTCGGGACTCATCTTCTTTGCACTCAACATAAGTCTGGTGCAGTTCAATGGAGGTATTTCCACAGAGACCAATAAAGAGCCAGAAAGAACCCCCTTGGGGATGAGCAGTCCTATCTTACTCCGCCCCTCCTGCGTAGTTGGTGCTTCAGCCCAAATGTACTCTGTTCATGTGCTATTCTTTTCCATTAAAACCATCTCTCTTTTCAAATGCATACTTATTTTCAGCATTTATTTTAGGTGTCACCTTTCTCCGTAATACTTATTAAGTCTCTAGGTCTCAGCTTGGCTCCCTTCCATGTGTCCATTTCGACCCTGTGCTCACCTGTGACTTTCTCCCTGTGAGACATGTCAAGCTTTCTATCATTCTTATTAGGCAGTGGGTTCCATGAGAATAGTGAAAATGTCTCCTTTAAGCTGAGTCACCAAATACAGCACCTGATACATAATCAACAGAACAAAAGTTGGATGAGTTTATTGACAGTGAGGCAATTTCTACAGAAGCTGGAGGGGTGAGGTTCCGAGCGGAATCACTAGGGAGAAACACCCAAAGATTTCTCTATCCTAGACAAAGGTACAAAACTTTTCCTTCTCAGATAGAACTCACAGGTAAAAAATTATAAATAAAGAGGCTAATGTTTGCTGGGAACAAAGACTGCACGGGTGTGCTAGAGAACAATAGCCTGATAGAGAAGGTCGGTTCTCGTGCTTTCCACGACTAAAGGGACTCACTGTCTTCTAATAACTGAAGCATTTTTTAAACTAAGTTTCAGAATAGCATCAATTTGATTCTTATAACCAATGGTGGTTTTCAGAACTGGAAAGACTTAAATGGTAAGGACTTTCATTTCTGATTTCATTAGTGATTACTGGGAATTCATAATTTTGTCTCTGGCATGTCATTAAAGAGCCCAAATTTGTGAAAAGGTCTTGGGTTGGTATTATGGGCTAAAAAGAAACAAACAAACAAAAAAAAACTTAAACTAATCTTAATATCTTCAGAATATTTAGCTTGACATTGCCACTAAAGAAATAGCTCTGCTACCCAATTGGCATTGGATCAATGAGGTTTTCTTTATTTTCCCTTTAAATATGGTGTAACTTGCTTTAGATAAGCAGGCATTTTATGATAAGCTAAATTTAGTTAGACTCTCGGGTCGCTGGGGAATTTCCCCAAGTAAATGGCCTAGTTGCCTAAATTCCTATGACTCATTCTACAGCCACATTGAAGGACAGATGGGAGCTAGATTCACTGACAGTCATCCAAGGGAAGTGACAAGCAAGCCTGGAGACTGGTGCCCAAACTTAGAGTCTAGGGCACTGAAAAACTCACTCTTTTAGGTCCTTTGCACTAGCATTTCACTTGCTCCTTTAGAGTTTCACAATTTCGGAGCACAGAGAGGTTGAGTCACTTTCCCAAGGTCACTGGACTAGCAAGTGGACATACTGGAATTCAAAAGTAGGCAGTCTGACTCAAATTCTGACCCTGATAGAATGGGCATTATATTCTTCACAAAATGGGTTTTATGATATTTTTATCCAACTCAGATATTCACTGATACCATTGTTATTATCATAATGAGAACAGGAGATGTGAAGATAGAGGCTTCTGGCACTTTCATACCTGAGTCTTAGCCACCCTTTATAGAAAAACTTCTCTGGCTCTAAAATGGAGTGGATGAGAAGCCCAGATTCTTCACATCCTAACGGCATCTGTGATTGGAGAAAGCGGGGATATGTGTGCCATATCCTGCGTCACGGCTGCTCTGGAGAAGACCTGCCCTCCCCAGCCTCATGCTCATGTTGTTGTGCAGGTGGCAAAGGTAATGGCTCCTGACGGGAACCAGAGCAGCGGGGTGACCGAGTTCATCCTGGCAGGTTTCCCGAACCTCAACAGCACAAAGGCAGAACTGTTTTCTGTCTTCCTTCTTGTCTATTTGCTGACCCTCACAGGCAATGTGTTGATTGTTGGGGTGATAGGAGCTGACACTCGTCTGCAGACGCCTATGTACTTTTTTCTGGGTAACCTGTCCTGCCTAGAGATCCTGCTTACTTCCGTCATCATTCCCAAAATGCTGAGCAACTTCCTCTCAAGGCAACACACAATTTCCTTTGTGGCATGTATTACCCAGTTCTATTTCTACTTCTTTCTTGGGGCCTCTGAGTTCCTGCTGTTGGCTGTTATGTCTGTGGATCGCTACCTGGCCATCTGTCACCCGCTGCACTACCCCTTGCTCATGAATGGGGCTGTGTGCTTTCGGATGGCTTTGGCCTGCTGGATGGGGGGGCTCCTCCCTGTGGTTGGCCCCACAGTGGCTGTGGCCTTGCTTCCATTCTGCAAGCAGGATGCTGTGGTGCAGCACTTCTTCTGTGACAGTGGCCCATTGCTCCGCCTGGCTTGCACCAACACCAAGAAGTTAGAGGAAACTGACTTTGTTCTGGCCTCAGTTGTCATTGTGTCCTCCCTGATGATTACTGCTGTGTCCTATGGCCAAATAGTGCTGGCTGTACTGCGCATGCCCTCTGCTTCAGGCCGTCAGAAGGCTTTTTCTACCTGCACCTCCCACTTGATGGTGGTGACCCTCTTCTATGGAAGTGCCATTTTTCTCTATGTGCGGCCATCACAGAGTGGCTCTGTGGATACTAACTGGGCAGTGACAGTAGTAACGACATTTGTGACACCACTGCTAAATCCATTCATCTATGCTTTGCGAAATGAACGAGTCAAGGAAGTCTTGAAGGACTTGTGTAGGAAGGTGGTAACAAGGACTTTGGGGGAGCTTTTGCTTGATAAGAGTTTCAATAAGAAAACAGTGGGATGAAAGTGACAGGATGTAGTAACTAGTCTTAAGTCCAAGTCTCTTCCATTGTCACTCTCTTTCCTGTTATCACCATGGACATCACCAAATGACTAAATTCTGGAACCACAAAAGAAGTCCAAAATCATCGACTCTATCCTTCTCTTTCAAGCAACATTCCTTGATCCTATCTCATGCATAAATCCACATTATTATTGATACAGGTAAAAATCAACACCCCCATTATATCATATAAACTTCCAAGCTGTGAGAGCTTATCTTAAGGGTCCCTGGTCAATACGAAGTCTAAAGATGGAGTACAAAAAAGTCATAAATCCATTTGGCATATAAGTTTTATGTATTTAAGCCTATTTGCATTTATTTGGGAAGATGATTCATAGCTTTTATCCAGTTCTTAGAGGAATCTATAGATGACTGTCACCAAAAGTTAAAAAACTGATTAAAATTTTCAGAGTCTTCCAATTGTTTATGAAAATCAAGAATCTTAGGGGATGTTTCCTTACGATCATAAAGATAATATAAATAAACTATCTGTATATTTTTGACATATGTTTCCTCAAGAGAACATTTACTCTCAGGGGGAAAATCAGTGAAGTAAATTTAATAAGGGATTTATTCACATTTCCATTGCAATCCCACATGCCTTTGGAAAAATATATCAAAGAGAAATTTCATGAATAATAACATTTAATGTATCTTTCTAATGTCTTTGCACTTTACTACAAATATGATTTAAAGATATCTTTACTCATTTTGTTATTGGATTGTGTTCTTTTCATTTATCTACTTTTTACATTTTTATTTCTGCTGTCTTCAATCTTTTTTTGTTTTTAGCAAAATTGTGACTGGGATAGAGACCTTTCATAAAGAGTTAAGGATGACAACTATTTTACCTACCAAGAATCAAGCTCTGGTAGGGTTCATCTATCTCATTGGGTATTGGAAAGAGAATGGGGTGCTTATTTGTTGTGCCATTGGAAGTCTTGGACAAATATTTGTTTGTTCATTCATTCTTTCAACAAAAGCATGTTCTTGGTTGGATACTGTGCTATACTAACAGATGCTAAGATGAAGAAGAAATAGTTCCTAACTTCAAACAGCTTTGACTTTAGAAGGGAAGACTAAGAGACACATAATAATTCAAAGGGATAATGGTAAGGGGTAAAGTTCATATGAAAATTGTTTACCCTTTCCAGAATTATTTTATGAGAGTAGTTTTCAAAGATTATATTATATATTGAACAGGAATTAATTCCATATTGGAGTGCATTTGTATGCATAGAGACAAATGTTATAAAACTCAAATATCAAGTTATGAATAGCACATTAATTTAGAGCTACAAACTAAGAGCTACAAACTGAGCATGACCACAACGCTTCAGTGGACCCTGGAAAATAATAATGCTTTCATCAAGTACTATTAGTAATACACACAAACACACACTATAAATTTTTGTCCTGGAAGATTTCTGAGTGCAAATTAAAGGAATGGAAAGAATGATAAAGGAGGAAAGAACACTTCTGGAGTTATCTAAAAATGTTGCCCAGAAAGTGAATCAACTATTGCATTAAACACTACCTAATTACATGGAGTATAAAAACCTGAAGTTAATCCCAGACACTGGGCAAAAAAATGGATTCTATGTAAGAGTTTAAAGCATTTCTGGAAATAATCACCCCCATATTTTGGTAATAAAGCATGTTAAATCATCTATTTTCAAAATTTTTTGTGGTAAATTAGTTTTTACTTAATTCAATAAAAATGTATTGAATCCTATAATCTGGGAAGTTACCTGGTGTGCAGAAGCACAGATACATGGTCTTTTCCATCAAGGAAGAAACTCAGATTTTTGGATGGTGTGTGTAAGAGAGAGAGACTGCAGGTCAAAATGTAATAACACATGGTAAAATTTAAAAGTGGGTCTAACAAGATGATATTTACTATTAAGGCATAAAAGCAAATAATAGATACTTGAGTAGTCATAGAAATAGCTATTGTAGCAGGGAGCAATTTTATATTCCATTTTATTTTACAAATTCATATTCCATAAGGAATCTTTTACTCTTTATCTTAATCTCAGCAGCCCCTGATGCAACTGATCTTGACCTCTTATTTTAAATAGTCTTGTTCTTTGACTTCCTTATTTGGAATGTACTTGCAGGGGTTTCTCTCTACATTTCTACTTTCTCTTGTTTGTTTACTTTTGCAGGTATTTCCCTTTCAATAAAATCATGAAAAATTAAGGTAGGTTGTCAAAAAATAAATGTTATTTCCAAAGATCGCAAATTAAGAGGAAGCTGAAAATAAGAACATTTTTCAAACACTAAGGCACACCCTACTACATGGAAGCGGCCCAAGAAATATTTGGCGAAAGAATGGCAGAGTGATAAGTAAATGGTGGCCACTGCCGTGAGTCATTTTGGTAAACTCAAGTAACCAGGACATTAAGTGTTAGTAGTCACTTCCACATGAGGCCTACTCCAGTTGAAACAGAACCTGCAATTTACAGCTTGTGAGTCTTTAGTGCGCTATCATCAATGAAGGAATAGACTAGGAAAAAAAAATTCCTTTCAGCAAAGGAAGACAATCAGGGCCTCCCCGGTGGCGCAGTGTTTAAGCGCTGCGCTGTGGAGCTGTTGGCAGTGGCGACACGAGTTCGACGCCCGGCCGGGGAGAATCCCACATGGCGTGGCAGACCTCTCCTGCCTTGCCCGCTGCTCCCCTCAGCAGTGTATTTCTGATCTGCCTGTTCTGCTCCCCACTCTGTCTCTGGTGAACCCTCTCGCCGCCCCACGCCTCTGGCCTGTACCCCAACTTGTATGTATAAATAAAAAATAAATCTTTAAAAAAAAAAAAAAAAAGAAGACAATCAACAAGTTTTTCTATCTCAAGAACAAAGGCATCCTTGAGAATTCTTAATTGAAGCTTTGTCTTCATATCCAAAACTTGTGTCATCTGGGAAATCCTGAGCCAGCTGTTAATGTTAATATTGTTTCCAGTTGATAATACCCATAGGCAGAATGAATACAAAACCTCTCAGGAGACTCTCACCCCCAGCACAAATAGAACAACACTCTCTTACACAAAGTCTTTTGACTTACTCCTAATCCAAAATAAAAACATGTACAAGGAAGTCATAAAAATTAAAAACTTTTGTGCTTCAAAGGATAATATTAACCCAGTGAAAAAACTGTCCCATGGGGTACCAGGAAATATTGACAAAACATATCTGGTAAAGGACTTGCATCTAGAATATGTAAGAACACCTATGTCTCAATAATACAAAGAAAGTAATTGAATTGAAAAATGCACATTGACTTTGAATAGACATTTCTCTGAAGGAATTAAATAAATGATCAATAAGCAGGGTCTCCCTGGTGACCAACGGGTTAAGCGCCACCGCTGTGGAGTTGTCTGCTGCTGCTGGCTGCTGCACCAGAGTTCAATGCCCGGCCAGGGAGATTCCCACATGGTGTGGTGGACCTCTCCTGCCTCGCCCGCTGCTCCCTTCGGCAGTGTATTTCAATTGATCTGCTTGTTCTGCTCCCTACTCTGTCTCTGGTGAACCCTCTCACCACCCCACACCTCTAGCCTGCACCCCAGCTTGTATGAATAAATAAATAAATCTTTAAAAAAAAAAGCACTTGCAACTCAAAATCATTGGTCATCTAGAAAATCAAATCAAACCCACAATGAAGAGCCGCTTCATACCCTTTGGGTTGGCTACAGTGGAAAAGATAGATAATAACAAGCACTGGTGAAGATGTGAAGAAATTGGAACCTTCAGACACTCTAGTGGGAATGTGAAACGGTGCAACCACCTTAGAAAACAGTCTGACAGTTCCTCAAAAGTTTAAACAAAGAGTTGCCATATGAGCCATCCATTCTATTTGTATGTATAGAGCCAAGAGAAATGAAAACTTCTGCATCTTACACAAAAGTTTATATATAATGTTCATAACAGCATTAGAATTCCAAAAAGGGAAAACACCTTGAATGCTCATCAGCTGATGAATGAATGGAAGTAGTATATCTGTACAACAAAGTATTACTTGGTGAGAGAAAAGAATGAAGTACTGATATCTGCTACAATATGTTGGAACCTAAAGCTTAAGATTCCACATGTATGAAATATCAAAAATTGGCAAACCCATGTACAGAGAAAGTAGCTTAGAGGTTACCCAGGGCTGTGGGAGAGGTTGGGAGAAAATGAGAAGTGGTTTTTATAGTACAGGGTTTCTTTGTGGGGTGGTAAAAATGTTCTAAAATTAATTGTAGTGATGATGGTACAAATCTGTGACTATACTAAAAGCATTTAAATGTACACTTTAAATGGATTAATTATATCAATAAAGTTGCATTATTACAAAAATCACATAAGCAATCAGGACTTTAACAACAAGTTAGTAGATAAACAATAAAAAGCAGACTTAGACCCTTAAGAACCTCAGTTCAATATAACCACCAGTTTGTAAATTGAGAATGTTAAACATCTTTAAAGAAAAGCTTGGTAAATTTAAAATAACATTTTTTTAAAAAAGGAAGATCTAGAGTGAAAAATATTGTCAAAAGACTGAGGGGCATCCCTGGTGGCATAGGGGTTAAGTCTCAGTGCTCTCAGCAGCCACCAACGCCTGGGTTCAATCCCCAGCCAGGGAGTTAACCCACATGGAGCAGCAGACTTCGTCTGTCTTGCCCGCTGCTCCCCTCAGCAGTGTATTTCAGTAGATCTGACTGTTCTGCTCCCCACTCTATCTCTGGTGAACCCTCTCACCCCCATACCTCTGGCTGACACCCTAGTTCTTTTATGCATAAATAAATAAAAATAAATTGTTTTTTTAAAGACTGAATATTGTACAGGCAAGATTAGAAGACAAAAAGATGTCTAGTAAACTGTGAAAAATCTTTTATTTCATTTTTATTAATTAATTAAATTTTTTTCTTACATCATTGTCATCCCCATTGTTCTCCTGCTGCTGTATCACCTGTAAACCATCACCATATTCCCTGTTCACCCCTCCCGTTTTGCCCCACAATGAAAAATCTTAAGAAAGCATACAAATTGCAGCCAGAAATAGGAAAACATAGGAGGCATTTTAAAGCAGTAAGAGATTCTACAATAAAGAGATAATAGAAAAGAGAACAGGTCAAGTACAGACTGCACTCTCAATTTATTTAAGCTGGAACTACATTTTACGGACTTTTCTTTTCTCTATGGACCTAAATTATCTATGTTGGTATAGAGACATCTGACGAGAGATTTGGAGGGTGACCTCACACAGCGGTCGCCATGGTCTGCTGCAGTTTGCATTGCTCGTGTGCCTGCTCGCTGGTTGACACTGACCTTCAGTGGGCCTGTCCTTCCTGGTGGCTCTCCTCTTCATTTCCTATAGCTCTTGGCCAGGTGCATGCGTAGTTCCTTGATGAAAGCTGTCAACTTTCCTCACAGACCTCCCACACCAATAAAGGTTGGAAACAGTGACAAACGACAGTAGAGTCCAGTTTGTCTTCGTGGGCCTCATGGTTTCAATTTGCTCTGCGCTTCTTGTCCACTTCTTGTCCACCAGTTCTTCCTAATGGCCTAACATGCTGTGTTACAGAGAGACTTCAGGGTCATAGTAGTCACAGAAGCAAGAGCCTAAACAGACTTCCTCACTAATTCCTTTAATCATGGAAGGGCTAATTCCTGTAATAAATCTCATTTTTGTCATCATTATAGTGGATCCACTTCTTTGATTGACCCCTAAGTGATATGCCTTCCCTTGCAGAATAAGATGCACAGTTTTCCTCATTGTTTTGTAATTTCCTTGAAGACACCTGGGTTACACCTGAGTTTTGTTTTCATGCCTTCCAGAAGAGGGCCTGAGAATTCAGAAGATAGTAAAATCTCATTATACTGTTTTTGAAGGGACAAATAGCACAAGGGCTGAAAAAAATATTCCAAGTGATTTGCTGGGGAAATGTAGGTATGATTCAAAGTGAGGGTTCCTCTTGATAATACTGTAGTGCATTAAAGGACCACACTGGCATAGGTATACCATAGCTATTGCTCAGGAAGTGAGGAAGACACAGTTTAATGGCTGTAGCTGACATTGTACTGGCCCTGACTCTTCAGGCTGAGCTCCTGAGTGGGACCTAATGCAGATCCTCCTCATTCCAGGGAAACTATGACTGTGAGCTTTGCATATGGATGTCTCCCTTGGGTTCCCTTTCTTCCTGCCTTGCAAATGTGTGAAACAGTTCAAAATCAGTACCAAAAAAATGTCAGGATTCTAGCAGATTTTTCCAGGGCCCACACTTTCTCTGTGCCCTCTAACATTCCCCAGGAGGATGAACTGGTGGTTCTTAGCTCCAAGGACCCACAAAATTATTTGTCATAGGTGACAGCACTAAAACACATCTCTGAACTCAGACTCACAAGTGCGGAAGGTGGTGTTGCTTGCTCAGGGAGACCCTGGAAGGTCAAACCCCAAATCCTGCCACCGAAGAGAAGCAGTGCTGCAGACCCGACAGGCTGATGTCCCTCTTCTGCTTCCCAATGAATATGATTTTCTCAAAGCTCAAAAGATCTTATTTAGTTTTTAGTCTCTCATGTCCCTGCCCTCTGAGATCATGTTAAAACTATTTCTGCTTTCAGAATTAGCTTTCCTTCTTTCACCTCCCTCTTCAGGCTATTCCCCTATAATTTGTGCCTTTGTGCTTTTGCGCATGTGCTGTGGAGTTCTCCCTGTCTTGATTGGAGACTCCAACCAGTATTTCTGTCTCCTGCCATGGGAATAGCAGGAGTAATGGTGCCTCTTTCATCTCAGTGGTCATAAAAGCCCTTAAGAGTCAGGACGCACCTAGATCAAGGAGCACACTCATTAAACCAACATGCGTTTATGCAGATTTCAGAGCAGGGAAAGAAAGAACATACTGACTAATCATGGAGCCTACTCTGAAAAACCATGGAGTCAATTCTGAGACCTCTGGTCAACTGTCCAGGTCTTTCCCTTCACAGCCACGCTCTTAAAATGAATGTTTTACCTATATGTCCACACCTTCCCCTCTCACTATTCAGCCCACCCAACTCTGTCATCTTCCCTAGACTTCCTGCTTGAAATGCCAGTGCAGTGTCTACAGTTCCAGAATAACCAGATCAGTCGTTAGCACAAGTCACTGTCATGAGTCCCCTTCTCAAGTGTTTCATGCGCTACTCCTCTGTCCTTACTCTTCAAACACTGGTACCCCAGGGTCTGTCCTCACATTATTTCTATGAATGCGCGTCATTGTGGGCTCTCACCCAAAGCAGTGCTAGACACCACTCTGTGTTTTTTATTCCTAAAATTTCTTCTTTTAGTTTGGATCTTTTCCCTGAATGCAAGGAGTTTATATCCAGCTTCCAATAGCTCCTCTTCACCCACAGTGTTTCAGCAAACACACTGAAGCCCAGCTAGGTCTATTGAGTTCTGGGGGGACCACCAACCTAGAAGTCTAGACTTCCTGGCAGATCCTACCCTCACTCTTCCCTCCTCTCAAACAAATGTCAATCACAAAACTCATTTTTCTTCCCTGGCCACATAACTCATCCAAGAGACAAACCATGGAAACGATGGATATGATCGGGTTAGACAGAAATCTTGCCAAAGATCCCCCATTTCCAAGCCACCTAAGAAGAAGCAAGTTTGCAGGCCTGTCATTCCAGCAGTTCTTAAGTTTGGGCAACTTCCACAAACTGGAATGAACTGCACTCTAAGGTTTCAGTTTGACACCCCACGCTACTTACAGCTCCCTGGTTTTCTGAGTGAGTAATCAAAGAACATTAAAGGGTCTGGTGGATTCTTGCCAGAAGTGCCAAGAAGACTGTCTCTATGTTGTATTGCACTTCTGGGAAATAACACCTGGAAAAATTCAATCGCGCGCTGATGGAACGGATGTCTGCGTTTTCGAGCCCGGAGGCCCTTTGCCTTGGGAAGGCGGTCACCGCACTTGCTGGTGTTGGGCAGAAGATCTCATCGAACTCTGTGCTTAATGATGCGCGCTGCTAACTAACAAGTCGGGAACCCTGCGGCTAGAGGTAGGCTCTCTGTCCCTGGGCCGAGTGGGGAAGGTGGTTCTGTCCCAACTTTGCAACCCCTCCAGACAGCACTCTTCTCTGTGAATTCCCCCCTCCCCCTTTTAAAGATTTAATTATGCATACAAGAAGCTGGAGTGTAGGACGGAGGTGGGGAGGGGAGAGGGGGGTGAGAGGATTCACCAGAGACAGAGTGGGGAGCAGAACAGGCAGATTGACGTAAATACACTTTTGAGGGGAGCAATGGGCGAGGCAAGGAGAGGTCTGCTGCGCCAAATGGGTCGGGATAGCTCCCTGGCCCGGGACTGAACTCATGCAGCAGTAGCTGGCAATAACTTGATAGCGCTGAGACCTTAACCCCTGCGCCACCAGAGAGGCAAAACTACTTTTCTCTACGTGAAGCGCTGGCCAAGTGCTCACAAGCTGATCCATGCTGAGAGGGGCTTCATCCTAGGTGGGCTTGGCTTGGTGGCATTCACCTCATTTAGTTGTAGGTACAGGGGCGGAAAAGGGTGGGGCTCGTCCGGGATTTGAACCCGGGACCTCTCGCACCCAAAGCGAGAATCATACCACTAGACCAACGAGCCAAGGTGGGAAAGCGCTCTTTTCCTCTTTACAAATACTCATCCTTTCTGTTATTTGCCCCACCATACCTGGTGACCATGTTTGACTGTTCAGCTAAACTCAGTCGTTTTCTTCCAGATTTCAAAAGCATCAACGCGCAGATCCGAAAGAACCTAAGCTGCAGAATCCCAGGAATATGAATGTTCGACTCTGTGTGTGCATCCTCTGGGGGAAGGTCGGGGTACTCGCAGGCTTAGGACCAGAGCCATCGCAGGCTGTGTGGGCTGAGAGGATCAAAATAAAAACCACTGACTTCACCCACGGACTAAGGTTACCCCAGAAGCAGGAGCAGAAAAAGGCAAAACTATGTTCTCATGGAGGCCATGTCGTGGAAGTACTGTCTTAGCCTGCGTAGTTACGCGATCACATCTTGCATAGTGATTTTGCTGCTTCCTTTCGGCTTTATCTAGTGAACTTTGTACTGCAGGTCTAGACTTAAAGTATCCTTCACCGGCACACAGAAGGTGACGTCGGAGAAGAGTTGTCTGGTTTTAGTACCCACTTCTTTGGAAGCCTACACCCACCCACTTCTCTGTCACCCAAAAGGTGGTACGTGGGATTGGAAAGGAGGACGCTGCCCTTACTCTGTAGTCCCTTCTGGTTGGGGAACGAAGCTCTCTAACTTCCCAAGGGCGAAGACGTGTCTGTCTTTGTCACATCTTATACCCTATACCGAGCACATTCCTGGCACAGGGGAGAAATTGAATAACTGAATCTACTGGACTGGGCTCAGGTACCTGGGAGGCTTGAGACTGGAAAAGGAGAAAAGGAACACTCTTTCCCACCCTTCTTCTACGTCCATTTGCTCCGGACTTCAGGCTGTTAGCAAAGAGCATTACAGGAAGGAGCAAAAGGGCTACCCCCCATTCTAGACAGCTTTTGCTTCAGGAGAAACCTGGAGGAATTTCAGGCTCGAATTGATGGTAAATGAGCCTGACTCCGCTGAAAGGTCGGGGACGGGATGGGTGGAACCGGGTGATGTGGGAAGGACTGGATGTCTTCACACCCTCACTGCCTCGACCTCCCCCACCCAATTCTGAGAGCCCGAGGCTTATGTACTGTACTTGAGAAGGTCGCCTCCCTTTTACAAACAAACCACAACACCGATCTTAGTCTACGAAAGCTTATGAATCATTTACCTTTATGAAGTTCAAGCGGATTGGAGACAAGGACGCTGATGCCACGTCTCGCATCTTTCTTTTCTGTAATGCGCCCCCTCCCTACTCCACTTTACCCCAGGGTTCCACTCGAAGCCTTAGTATTGACCGAGCTCAGTGACTTGTCAGGCCTGAGGCTGAGGAGTACGTACTGGGGTGCTATCCTTCCGGTGACTTACATTCCATTTTGGGCCTGGTGAAGAACACGTATCTTTGTCATAAATGAGGGGTACTTCCTTCCAAACACGTTCCTTTCAATTTTTAATTATTTGTTAAATTCTATTTTAATGTAAATGCTATTAATTTAGCTGCAGTTTTGCAAATTTCGGGGATTCGTTGGTATTCTCCCACTGGAGAGGCTGGCTCCATAGCTCAGGGGTTAGAGCACTGGTCTTGTAAACCAGGGGTCGCGAGTTCAAATCTCGCTGGAGCCTTAAGCATTTCGACTTTTCTCTCTCTCTGTCACCCTCCCACCCCCGTCTCTCCCCACCATTTTCGTCCGTGATTGAAACAGACTTACGGAGGAAAAGAAGCCTTTATTTATGATCTTTCTGGGAAAATCAGATCCTGGCTATTTGGTACTAAAGGTGACAGGATACGTTAGGTATTTGTTCACTTCAGTATATAGGGGAGAAACTAGATACTAAGGTCTTTCCCAGACCTGTTTAAGGAAAAGAGCACTTTGTCCTTATCCCACCGATAGCCATGAGCCCTCAACAGCCATAGGAGCGTGGAGTCCTGCCCACTTCCCCACTGCAACAAGCCTGAAGTAGGAAGCTTCTGCACTCTTGGAGCTAGAACTGGTTCACAGAATTGACAGGTGACTCTGGCGCAGCCTAGTTCAGAAACTACTCAGATGCAACCCAGTTCGAGTTTCGGCTCTACGTCCATCCTCACTTCCTCAGACACAATTTCTCATGCTGCACGTTGCTACCGAGATTTAGATTCACCTCTGGAGATTTCTTGATCTCCAGTCTGAATTCAAGCCTCGGTACGACGGAGCCAGGCCTCACTAGTAATTACTGCATACACAGAAATCCACACTAGATATACATCCTTATTCCCTTCGATAGCTCAGCTGGTAGAGCGGAGGACTGTAGGGATATCAAACTGCTGTGATCCTTAGGTCGCTGGTTCGATTCCGGCTCGAAGGAGAATGGTTTTTTTTTTTTTTTTTGCTGCTGTCACTTGCAGATTTTATCCTCTCCCACTGACTGAATTCTACCTTCAGGCAACAAGAGAATATGCCCTTTTTTTGCCGACCTTGAAACTTAATTTTGAATGTTCGTTTTATGATCACGCATTAGGTGGTTCTGTGTACTCAGGAACTGTGAGTTACTGGCTTTCTTTTTAGATTTGTATCTGTTAGCTCCTAATATTTTATGAAAATATCAAAAGAGAAGAATCACCACAGCCTTATTTGGGAGTGACATGATATGGCTAAATAGAAATACATTGAATTGTGAAAGGGATCCTGTTATAGTCTGACAAACTAATGGGGATTACTTTACCGTTAGTGCCTTTAATATTGCTCCTACATTGTTTAATCAACAACGAAGCCTTTAAGTTGACTTTATAAACTCATAACACAGTAATTTGTCATCTGTAACTAGATTTAATTAGTGTAAATGGAAAATATGTCGGTATTTTTTCAGCCCTTTTCCTATCCAATCCCATCCCTGCCTTCTAATTTTTGCAACTTTTCCCCGGGAAAGTATTATTTGCGCTCCCCTTCTTTATTTTTTATTTCTGGGAAATAAAAATGTAAATATACATATGAAGGAAAGTGAGAATATGTGTTTACTCAGTTGTTTCTTCATAATCTAAACAAAGCATATGCAAACTTTGAAGAAAAAGAAAGAAAAAGTTCAGCTAGTGTTGAAGGTATAGCGGGAAACATCCTTCCTAAGCCAGGGTAGGAGGTGGCAGGCCTCCTCTGAAGTCTTCCTGATTGGATGGTGCCTGCAGCTAATCGTGAGAATAATTTAACGTGAGCATGGGTTTTAGAAAAGGAAGACTAAAAGCTTTCCCGATTGCAGGAACACAAAAGCTATAGAAAAGCTTGGACATGAAAGTCGTGCGAATAGCAAACACGCGCAGAGAATGTTTAGATGAGCAGGAGGATTTTAAGAAAGAAATTGAGGTTGATTTGATGTGCAAACAGAGAATTCATAGAGATACTGAAGTGGTCAGAAGGATCATTTTGGTGGGGAAAGAGGGCTCAAAGCTTATTATAGACACAAGTTTAATATCCCTCTTCTGTTGTACTTTGGATTTACAGCTGGACTATAAAACACACTGTTGGCAGTGATGGGATTCGAACCCACGCCCCCGAAGAGACTGGAGCCTAAATCCAGCGCCTTAGACCGCTCGGCCACACTACCACAGGGACCCTGGTCCTTCTTTGAGAATTTCTGAGCTATTTACTCAAGCACACATGCAAAATTGTGAATTTTCTATACCGGTACTGTGGTTTCGCCAGCGTTTTCATTCATGCTTAGGGAATCTCCTTTCGGGGAAAGAAGAAATCATTGCATTCTCACAAGTCTAGGAAGTGACTTAAAAAGATATTACACTTGTGTCTACCGCAACCTTTGAACCTTCTTTCCCTATCAAAATGTTCCTTCCCGCCACTTATCTTCAGTGTCTCTCTGATTCTCTATTTGCATATCAAATCACAGCAATTTCCTTCTTAAAAATCCTCCTGCTAAACATTAGTAGTGTGAATGTCTTTGGAAGACTTCTACCTTTCCTTTTGTCTAAGCAATCAGAAGCTGAAAAAAAAAGAAAAAGAAAAGAAAATCCTACTGCTATTATTTGCAAGTGACTAGAGAAGACTGAGTAAGAAGTTCCTAACTATTGGGTCCTTGATCTGTGGCTGGGAATCTCAGAGTGCTTATGGGATCCAAGCATGAGGCTCCCTTTCATTCACAGATCCGGCCAGTCTATCACCCCGTTCAAAGAAATTCCTAGGTCACCTCCTCTGCAGAGTCAGTCTGAATGGAGAGGTTGGATCTAATCGCCACCATTCTCGGTCAGTTCCAGAAAAAGAGGGTCGCTCAGCACTCTGGGGTGAACTCACCACAGGCACACTGCCTAAGCACTTGAACCCTTCCCTCCCCCTTTTACCTGCCCGAGTGAGGGTACGTTCCAAGAACCTTCCAGTCCAGAAAGGGGTGGGTCCTTGGCGCCCCTAGTTCCATATCTTTTCTTTCAAAACGAGTGAAGGGAAAGCTCCGAAGTAATACTGGGGGTCAACAGCACCAAAGTGGGATCTCATACCTGACTTGACCGCAAGTTCTGGCCCCAAGTTCTGGATCTATAGTATCTACATTCTACTTTGCTGTTTCTGATTGGCCATTTCTGGGTCCTTGGATCCAGAAATTTCCTAGGAGTCTAATGAAAGTCCCCTAACTTTTAGTGCTCCGCCCATCACTCCAAAAACTACATCTCCTGTCTTGCCTCTCCCTGCCCAAAGGTTCTCTCAGGTCTTTCCCCGAGTCTTGGTGGCCTGAGGGGTCAGGGTTTGGGGTGGGTAGTGAGAGACAAAGTTGTTCTTCACTGGATCTTCACCAAGCGAAGGGTCCACTTTGTTCCCCGTCATCGCTGTCAGGGATAGGGGGCGACGACTAGGAAAGTTCTAAAAAAGCTGCTGGGAAATGGGACTTAGGGAGCACGCGATGAAGGTAGAAAAGAGGGAAGAGGGGGCGGGAGAAATCTGGGGACAGCAAAGGAAAGGCCTGGACGCTTCGTGGCCGAAGATCAACTCTTCTCCGGCGCGCAATCAGCCCCCTACCCACCTCTCCCCGCCTACTCCACATTAGGTGCCTCCAAGTCGCCCTTCTCGTTCCCTCCTCCCTCTAGCTCCAGTTCACAAATAATCTGAGCTCCCTGGGCAGAACTGGGAGGAGGTAAACTCCAAACAAGTTCCCTCTGGAAACTACAGGAGGAGTTAGGAACGAGATGCAGACTCAAGGCAGCCAGCTCAGCCCCAAAAGCCAGAGGGCACCGTCGGATATGGTGGAGTGGTTATTACAGGTGTGGCTTCCCACGCCCAAGTCACCGGAGGCAAAGGATTCAAATGATCGGATGCCAGGCGCTTTGGCTGAAGTGTACGGCTTCGAGGAAATTTCACTTGTGTTCTCACGCTTTTTGAGAATCCTCAGAAAAAACTGCCTGACTTCAGCAGTACACCCAAGATTGCCACCTGCCACAGCAGTGAGGAGATATTGACCTGAACCTCAGGTTGGAGAAAACCCAGAAATCCTATGCAACTGTCTCAGTGTATAAGGTGCAAAAGCAACAGTTTAAGAGAGATAAGGCCTATGACTCCTTGCTACTTGAAAGGAAGTGGGGAGTCAAAGGGAGGGGAAAAGACTACTTAAAATATCTCTGGCACTGTTATGCCTAGCACTGCACCTCTGCTTGTTTTCCTTTATTTGATCTTCATTTATTTTCACATTAGGATTAAAAAATTGCAAAATAAAAGGTTGAAGGAAATGGGAAAAATACAAATAAATAAGAAACTAAAACCACCTTAAGACGATTTGGGGGGGACCAGAGCACACTGGAACAGGCCCATTTGTGCTGTCCATTCTCTGGGCTTCCTACACTTCTGGGAAAAGTCCTTGAACCTCTTGGAGTCAGACAAGCCAAGCAAAATGAACTGTGGCCAGTGGGCCGTTGGAAGAATGAGAGTGAGAGATCCCGGGACAATCTTCAGGGGTAGGAAATGGGCCAAATTGAGATATAGGTCTGTTGGTCAAAGCTTAATTTTTCTGATAGGAGAGTGGCCCCTGCTCCCAAATTCAGTCTCCTTCTAGGAAAAACAAAAACCATCAGGCCTGCAGTTGCTGCCCTGCTTCTCTTCTTGGAATGCTTCTTTGAACATTTTCAGTTCCTCAGAGATGTGTGATACTGTTTATGGTTAAAAGGAATCAGTTCTTGTAGGGAATAGAAGTGGGCTTGCTGAGTTGTGACAGGGTGAGGATGAGGGAACAGATTCTGGCAAAAGATAACAGGAGTGAAGAATACAACCAGAGAATAAAAAAGAGAAGAGGAGAAATAGCAAGTGGGGAAGGAATGAAAAAGATTTAGCAATTTTATCCAAGGCCAATTTCCCTGAAAATAATAACAATTATGAAAAGTCACACAACAATGATGATAATAATGAATACTCATTTCTAAAACAAGGACACTGCAACCTTGCAAGTTTGAATAATTGACCCTGGTATTTTCTAAGCACTACATACTCTGTGTCTGCGCACATTAACACTACACGTTACCTGAGATTCAGAGCTTGCTTTGGTTTGATTTTCCTGCTCCAGAAAAAATGTCAGGCACTCAGCCATTTCTTTAACAATTAGGATTTCTCTCTTTAGGCCCAAAGAGATTACCATTTGCTTACCTTGGAGGTTTTCTCCAGTGAAATGCCTTGTGTAGGCAAAAGGGCTAGAGACTCCACTCTTGCTTCTCGCAGAGCAGTTGGTTCAATGTCGGTAGTTCTTGGGGACGGGGAGGCTATTGCCTGGTGTGGAAAGACTGAGTGCTCAACAAACCCAACAAGTCACAGAAGATTCCATTAACTTCCTTATCCAGGGCAGTTGTACAATGCTCATCTCAGCTTAGGAAAACACTGTGAGAACTCTTCATAACTCCTCCCTGAACCAGGAATGCCTGCCATAAATGCCTTGCTTTACCTAGCTAACTAGAGGATTTCTGTTCCTTAAAAATGTATGAGGTCAGTGGCTCCTTATCTTACATATACACAATGAAAATTAAAGGACATATGAGTCATAACTTTAAAGATTTCTTACAGACTTTGTGATATTGGGTAAATGAAAACTTTAAAAAATAGTGGGTATAAGAGCAGTCCTCTGGTCAGATGTCTACCATTTAACCAAGCAGAATTGCTTCACTTCTTGTTGGATGCAGTGTTTATTGTTGGTGTTCTCATTGATGGCTATATTTGCAGTAAGAAAATGATACAAGATTTGTCTTAGTTAAATGCATTTTTGGTTCCTGTTTACTAGTCCATATAAACAAGGTTTCTAAAAAGTGGAAACAATTCTTCTATAAAAATTGTATTATTTTCATACCAAAGATAAAAGTAAATCTATGTGTCTTTAAGGAAGATCAAATTCCCCTTCACACCCTGACCCTGCTCGCTTCTACCTTTGGAACTTTGAGAGAGAAGCATTAATCCCCAAGAAACAAATTTTAGTTTAGGGCTCTGGATTCAGAAAGGACAAAATTGTCTCATTTTCTTTCGCAGATTAAACCTGCATATTGAGTGAAAGGAGTGCAATAAAATCTCCCTGCCCTCAGACACCGGTGTAGGTGCCCATTATTTCTCAGGTGGTTCCCCACTGTACCTAAACATCCAGCAGTCTCTAACTCCATCCTTTCTGGGCACAAGAAGCACATGTCTCAGTAGGGTATCAAGAACTCACAAAGGAGTATTTTCGAAGGTTTAATGAGACATAGGACAGTTCTGATTTTATTGGGGGACTATCCTGAATTTTTGCTCAGGTCAAAATGCTACTTAACCTTTGACAATATTAGGATTAACATGTGTATCTATAAGAAGAGAGTTAGAAAGAAAATAATATAGGAGAGGCTCCATAGCTCAGGGGTTAGAGCACTGGTCTTGTAAACCAGGGGTCGCGAGTTCAAATCTCGCTGGGGCCTTCAGCTTTTCCTATTTTTCCTTCAGCAAGGCAGGATCAGGGTGCCAGAGCCGCGGACCTTGACAAATGGCTCTTATCTTTCTCATCCACCGAAAAGACGTTAAAGCCGTGCGCATATATTTCCCCTGTTTCTCCAGAAGCAGTCTGGAGACACCACAGCAGCAGAAAAACGACGTTCGTGGCTTGAAGCCTAGGTTTGCTGGAGAAAACAGCACTCATTCCTGCCAATAGAAGGCACTCCAATGCACAATTCTTCAGGAAATGCCTAGTGACGTGAATCAGCCTTAAGGCGGAATGGTGCACTATACGTCGTGGCTCGTTGGTCTAGGGGTATGATTCTCGCTTAGGGTGCGAGAGGTCCCGGGTTCAAATCCCGGACGAGCCCTGTTTTTCCTGCCTCTGATTATATTGCGTTAAAATACTATTTCTGTTGCTTCATTTTATTCCCTCTACTCTGCCTTGAAAAGTTGAAACCTGTCTGATGAAGTTTTCCCACTACCCTCGGCAGATGGGCGAGAGGGCAGGACGGGTAATTGTCTTGGCTTCTTGCTGAAATGAAAATGGTAGCGCGTTCCCTTTCCCTGCCTGGCTTCAGATCAGTCAAATAAAGCAGTGTCAATAGAACATTGCTTGGAAACTTTAAGTAGTACTAACTATAAGGACTGTTTCTTTCCTGAGAGGGAATGGGAGCTGATGCCTATTAACATTATTACCACTTTATAAATGTGTGGTGTGTTATACTTTAAAAGAGTGTTTACATATTATCACATAATTCCTTCCTTCCTCCCTTCCTCCCTCCTTCCTTTTCTCCCTTCCCCCATTCTTTCCTATCCTCATCTCTGACTGGACACATCCCCTCTGGACACATCTCTCTCTGGACCATCATCTACCAAATCTGGGTCTGAACAGTGTGTGCATGCTTCATGGAGATGGTGATCTGCGAGCTGGAGTACAATAACAAAAAACAAAAATAAACTTAATCCTAGCAACTTTCTTTATTGAGTAACTATTACAGAAAAGAATGACTCCATCAGAAGTGATCTATGTCCTCTTCCTGGCTGCAGACCTGCTAATTATCCACATTGACACTCAAATTCTCCTGTTCCAAGGCTCTTCTCTTTTCCTAAATAAGGACAACTGTTCCTTCTCTCGCCTTCTGGAGGACTTGATTTCTGCAATCCACATTTCCTTCCACAGGCCCAACACAGCCCAGCAGCTACTTCTCTCAGGGAACAAGATCATTCTCATCAGCATACAAGCAGGATATCTTCAACCTTTAAAATCAAACCAAGTTTTTGTCTCCACCACTCCACTAAAATTTAGGATCTTGTCAAGGTCACTAATAATTTTGACTTTTCAGAGTTAAGGGTTGCTTCTCATTCTTCATCCTAGTTGACTTTTCAGCAATTAGAAATGCTACACTCCTCATTTCAGAAGGTTGAAATTTTAGTTTTCTTTGCTGGCTTTTCCTTTCCTGACCTCTCAATTTTCAAATGCCCCTTTGCCTCCTTTTTGGTTTTCTGTTTGTACTAACTACAAAAATGGCTTTATGGCTTTAAATACGATCCATTTATTGATGATTTCTAAAATTATGTCATAAGCCTTGATCTAGGTTTGTACATATAGACACCTGCTTTCCCCATGTGAATGAATTAATAATTATCTCAAATTTAAGATGTCTCAAAGAATATTCTGCCACTCCTCTTCCAACTACTCTCCCACTACCATGTGCACCTCAGAAGATAATCCATTCTTCACCTACTTCTGCCAAATATACCATCCAGTCCACCAATCATCCCTACTGGGTCTGCCTCCTGTCTTTTCCCAGCTCATTCACATCTACTGTCCTAGCCCAAACCCCTTCATCTTTTTCCTGGACTCCCAAAGTAGCCTACTAATTCATTTTCTTACTCCTTTGCTCCTATTCTAGAAGGCAGTTAGAATTATTCTATTAAAATAAAAAATATTAATATCCTTCTCAGTTCAAAAGCATCTAGTGTCTTTTGACCCTTAGAATAAAATCCATGACCTTGCTCTTGCATGTATCTCTCTAATCTCAACTCTACAACTTTCTCCTTCTCACTGATGGCCTTTTGGCTACATTGGCCTTTCACTGTTTCTCAGATACCTTGTTTCTTGTTCTGGATCTTTTCCTTGTTGTTCCTGGAATTTATTTCCTCAGATATTTGTATCATTTCCTATCTCGTTTCTTCCGTGCTCAAATGTCACCTCTTTAGAGACATCTTCCTCACCACATCCAAAATAACCTCTACTTTTCACTATTCCCTACACTGTTTTATTTCCCATACAGTACTTACCACTACTTGATACTATTGTATGTATTTTCTTTTTTTCTTTTTCCCCTATTATGATACAAGCTCCAGAAGATCAAAGAATTTGTTACTCTCACTGCCATATCCTCAATACTTAGAATTGTCTGTGATATACAGGAGGTGATGAATGAATTAATTAATGCATAGTACCATATTCCTGGACGCATCTGATGGCCTCTGATAGCCACAGTTAAGCAGCATTTATTTCTGGCTTCTGTAGATGAAAGTGGATTTTTCCTGAAGACTAGGAGCCATGGAAATAGGCTTACATTACAATGCAAAGCCTAAATTGATCTTCATCTCGCCACATTAACCTAAGTACACGACTCAAGCTTCTCCTCAATAAGAAATTACCGAACTACTGTTTATCTGTAGGCACCAGAATTACAAATATCTATATAGGTAATAACAGGAATTATATATATGTGTGTGTGTGTATGTATATTTTTACTATAGTCTTCTACAGATAATGCTTGAGCTTTCATTATCCAATCTCCAGGAATTTCAACTCCGATGGGAGAAAAACAAAACAAAACATGGTATGTAGGTCCCGTGAGCTTGAACATGGAAAAATATATATTTAAGTAATGAAAATACAATATTTTGCCTTCCAGGCTCTGTTTCAAGCACCTTACATGTATAAACTAATTTTCATAATACTTCCATGAGTTACATATTATGACCTTCTACATTTTGCACACATGAGGAAACTGAGGCATACAGAAGCAACTGGCCCAGTCACAGTAATGTGAGAACTGGAACTCTGGTATTCTAATAGTAGACTGTCCTCTCACTAACCTCCCCACATCGCTACGCTTTCTTCCTTACACAGTTTTGTTTTCTGTGTGATGTCTTACAATATTTCAAGACCATCTTTTTCTGCTTGGTTTGTGAGATTTCTTTGTGAGCCGGCATTAGGCTTTATCTATTTTTCGTGTACTCAACAGTAGAACAGTGCTATCAACAAATAGTCAAATTGTACTCTTCGGTGAGTGAAGAAAGGCAAAAAAAAAAAACAAAACCCTTAGACTTATTTTATTAAAGGCATCATTATTATCTTGTAATGGTGTTAGTGTATTTCTTTAAGGAAGGTGTTGAAAGATTAGTTTAGCTTATAATAAGTCCTTCCCTAAACCAAGATGTTAGTGCAAATATTTATATATTGTGTTTGAATGTTATTACTGTTCAACCTAATTAGTTTTTACAATTATGTATGAAATGATGTTCGGCTACAGTGAGAACAACTACTTAATATAAAACTGACATTTAAGCATTCTGTGAAATTGCATTTGCAAGGTCAAAAAATCAAATAAAACGTAGATGACTATAAATGAATGCAGGTTAATGTAACAGCAATTAAGTATTTGTAGGGCGTTAATGCTACATCTTCCGACTGTTTGAGAACTAGCAAATTGCTAGATTTTATTTTGAGATTTTCAGCCTTAATTGTGGTAAGGGGTTATTTTTATTCATATTTGTTTGTAACATATCGAGCAGAAAAGAAACCAGTTTTCACCAAACTCTGCACGAAAATCAATGAATGATTAAAAAGCAAAATGAATTATGAAAGACAAAAAAATGAGGTCACAAAAAAACACAAAGGCAGAAACTCTGGAAAGTAGAGATAAAAGACAAACAAGAAAGGTGTACTAACAGACTATTTATTTTAATTTTTATTGACGAAAGATCACGCAGCAGCGAAATCTTGGCTTTTTTAGACGAACGGGTCCAAAAATTAGCTGGCAGCGGTGGGATTCGAACCCACGCCCCTGAAGAGACTGGAGCCTTAATCCAGCGCCTTAGACCGCTCGGCCACGCTACCCGTTGGGAAGCGAGGGCTCGCGTATTCAGTATCTTTCAATATCTCTCCTTTCAATTTATGAGTCGTAGATTTGTAATTTTTTTTAATTTTTCATAACCTCTTTCCTCTTCGGGATTTGTTTTGTTTTCTTCTTTAAAGTCACCCTGCTTGACACTGGTGGAAACAGCACCAAGTCTATTGTGCGTCCTGAAAGGCGTCCTGAGAGACCGAGCAACTTGTACCGAGAGGCTGTCCCGAGTGGGGCACAGCTGGCAGCCCCGAGGGAGAGTCCTGCCCGGGGGGCTCCCCTGGGAGGGCGCCCTGGGACGAGAGCTTTCGAAGGGCCAAGGATGCCGAGTCTGGGGTCGTCCCTCCGGAAACAGGGCTCCGGCTCTGCCCCGCGAGGCGGGGTTGCTTTGCGGGCGGTGAGTTGCAGTCTCAGGCAGGGCTGGTGACATCCCCGCCGGGAGGCGCGGGACCCGCCAGGACTGTGCCCGCGAGCGGGAGAAACCTCTGACCAGGACCCGCTCCCGGCAGGCGGCGGCGGCGAGTACCAGGCCAGGAGACGCCCTCCCAGGAAGGCTGCCCCACCGCGGGGTCGCCCTCGGCGCGACTGTCCCTGAGGGCCACTGTCGGCCACGGCGCCCTCAGCGTCTCTGGCTCACTCGGAAGCGAAAACGTGGGGCGAAATTATCCCCCTTGATGCCTGAGATTTTATCCTTAAAAAAGATGTGTAGCTTTCCATCTGGCGGCAGGCATCAGGCGAGCCAAAATGGGCGCTTGCCAGTACACCCAGGAGCTGTGGAGAAAGAAGCAGTCGGATGTGAGGCGCTTTCTTGTTGGGGTGCGCTGCTGGCAGTTTGCCAGCTGCCAGCCCCTCCACAGGCACCCGGCCCCACCCCGCTGGATGAAGCGCACAGACTGGGCTACAAGGCCAAGCAAGGTTGTGTCAGAGAGCGGATTCGTCCGCACCGTGGTGGCCGCCAACGTCCAGTTCCAAAAGGTGCAGCCTATGGCGGCCTGTCCATCGTGCCGTTAATCAGCTGAAAGTTGCTGGAAACCTTCACCTAGTTGCGGAGGAGCGAGCTGGAGCCACTGTGGGGCTCTGAGCGTTCTACATTCTTACTGGGTTGGTGAAGATTCCACATACAAATTTCTTGAGGTTAGCGTCACTGATCCATTCCATAAACCTATCAGAAAGAATCGTGACACCCACTAAACCCGTCCACACACCCCGGGAGACAGGGGGTGGGGGTGCTGACCTCTGCAGGCCGCGAGAGCCCTAGTCTCCGAAAGGGCCAGTAGTTCCACCACACAGTCAACGGCGGTGCAGCTTGGGGAAGGCATAATACTCTCCAGCTTCGCCGTTACTTGTCGTTAATAAGTAATGTTTGTAATATTCTTACCTACTTAATAAATAATGCGAGACATTAAAAAAATAAAAGACATCAGTCGTATAGGAACATCGCCTCCTGGAATCTGGGAGAGGGAGCGTGCAATGACTAGTGTGTCCACTAGGCGTTACCCTATACTTATGCTAGTTCGAGAAAGAATTTACAACTGTGGACGTGGCTGAAACTTTCTTTAGTAAAGTTTTAAAATCCAGCTTCTTTCCACGTGTGGCTCGTTGGTCTAGGGGTATGATTCTCGCTTAGGGTGCGAGAGGTCCCGGGTTCAAATCCCGGACGAGCCCCGTTTTTGCCTCCCCATCAGTCATCTTGCACCCATCCCCAATAAAACCTTGAATTTATTAGAGTTAAACACCATCATACAAAGTACTCACTTTCTGTATGTAATGTTACTATATGCACGCCAATTAGTGACATCATTTTAGGCCTCTATGCTTAATATTTCAACAACTGCTTCTTGTGTTATTAAAAGCACAAGGATAAATATCAAATGTTATTACGTAAACTATATAGTATGTCTTCTACAAAATCATTATTTTTATAATCAATCATTTCACTTTGGAGTCACATGTGCTATGATGAAAGCATTCTCAAAAGGAATGCAAGGACAGGGGCCTTGCTTAGGGCAAGCTCCCTTCAAGCTGATCTCCCCTGGGTTAACAAAGGGCAACAGTCATTTCAGATATCCAAATAAAGTTACAAGGAAAAGAAATGGCTTGGTTTGCCCCCCGGGGAGAAAGCTACCCTTGTCCATAGCCTGGGGCTTTAACTGCAAGGCAGAGACTGATAACTTCAGATTTAGAACATGCCCTGCCTTTGATCAGATACAGCTGGTTCTTGGACACAGGCAAGCTCCAGTCTGTTCTCCCCACCTAGACAAAGTGGAGGGGGTGGGGGGGGAAGGGAGAAGCCAGTTGGGAGAGTGCCCAAGACTGGGGAAGGAACTGCATGAATCTTTTACTAACAGCTCTTTAGCAAACATTTCTTCAGTTGCCAAAGGCAGCCAGTGACTCCCTCCAGAATAGAGGTGCTTCGTGTCTTTTCTTTTCGGGTCTTTTCTTTTTGTTCTTGATTTAGGGACATGTTCTACCACATGATCATTGCATTGCTTCTTAGATGCTTTTTTTTTTCTTTTTTTTTTTTTAAAGATTTATTTTATTTACTTATGCATACAAGAACTGGGGTGTAGGCTAGAGGTACAGGGGGCTGAGAGGATTCACCAGAAACAGAGTGGGGAGCAGAACAGGCAGATCTACTGAAATACACTGCTGAGGGGAGCAGCAGGCCATGTGGTTTAGCTCCCTGGCCGGAGTGGCTGGCAATAGCTCAGTAGCGCTGAAACTTTTAACCCCTGTGCCACCAGGGAGGCCCTATGTTTTTGTTTTTGTTTTTGTTTTCAAAAAAGGATGTGTTTGGGGCACATTGAATGATTCTGAGTAGCTTAATGATTGTATGAATAGGACCTAGTGTGCCCACCTTGAACTTACTCTGAAATCTAAGGACAGGCCTGGCTGCTTCAATTGAGGATACATACTGATTTAAATATGGCCTTTCTCTAAACCTAGTGAGACATCTGGAATTCAGCTACTTGGAAGTCCTGGCAGGAAATAACGAACATACTAAGATGTTGATATATTTTTCTTTATACATTGGAGATGTATGTTTCCACAAGATGGCAGGCAAATGAAAATGCACTGAGGGGGAAATCTGTTGATGAATTCTGCACTTGTATCTTTGTGGCACTGTGCAGCTGATATCCAAAATGGAACAGTTTGAATTCTGAAAAGATACCTATTATGAGAAGTTTTGAAAAGTAAATAACCCCCTGGTTGTTCATATTCACAATACACTTTCGATGTTGAATTAGAAAACCACATCCTTCGAAGTCTTTCCCAGAATCCTCTCTCCTAAGACAATATTTCTCCACAAAATGCTTTTCTTTAATTAGAAAGACAAATACATGAAGAAGAGACTACTTAGCTTCTCTCCATAAGAGATATAATTTCAGGGCAGGAGGTAGTAAAATTTAGTCTATTTACCCACTCCTGTATCAAATACCCAGGAGACGGTGGCAACAAAAAGAGTTATACTGTCTCAATGCCTTGAGTGACTGTCTCTTACCAAACCTTCATCCATTATTTTCCATGTAGGTTTCCCAATGATACCACTGGTCTGTAGTTCCCAAATTTTACTGCATATTAGAATCACTGAGGAAGTGTTTCATAATCTCCAAGCCCAGGGAACACACAGTTATAGCAGAATGTCTCAAGATGGAGGAAAAATGCCCAGTGGATTGCAATGGTCGGCAGAGTTTTGGAACCATTGCTGTCCCCTCCAGGAGTCCAAGGCTTTATCAAACATTATGTGAATGTCAAGGAATTGTCTCTGTCCTGTTCTGGGAATGAAACTTGCCCTGAAAAGGTGAGACTCTCCCCACTCTTGTCATCTCTCATCTCCACCTTAACTTTGCTGCAACTCATTTCTTCATTAATGAAGTAGAGATAACAGCTACTTCACAGGTAGTTAAGGATTGACTGAAAGATTGGGAAATAGACAACACTGTGTCTGGCGTACATCACGACTTTAATAATGTTTTGAAAAGTTCACATTTGTTTAATGAGGACAAAGTCAGGACCTGCCTTACCCAACCCTCCCTCTGAGGGTAATTTCTCCTCCTTCCCAATGGCCCCTCCCTTCCTGCTATCCCCACTTTTGCCTGCCCCACACTCAGCTGGCTCCCCACCAGTTCGTCAGGGAACAGCAAGGCACAAGGACTTTCTCAGGTCCACGATCACAAGATATGTTACCTGTCAGAGCTACGGTAAAAATGCAAGGTAAGAGCAGCTAGAACCAAGCAGGAGCAACGTGAGGAGAGACTGGCAAGGAACTGGGAGAAAGGATTAGCAGACAGTGTTGAAAGCCTGCAATTGGGTGTTATCATAGGTGAGACAAAGATGACAAAGGAGGCCACTCAGCAATGGGAATAAACTGGCATGTTCCACTCTATATGCAGCGCTTGGAGGGATTCGGGATAAACAGGAGATGAGACAGCCTGTCAAGGAGCCTGTGGAGGCAACACAAACCCCACACATGAGGAAGAATTAGGGAACAGTGCAACGCCAGACCCTGAGAGCTGACACAGTCAGAAAGGGCGCTCTCTGAAAGCTACTCCCCCAGATGGATCTGCAGTATCGGCGTGATTTTCACTTGTGGCGAGAAGGATGGAGCAAAGTCAGGGAGTGGGGCTGCAGCAATCTGACTACCCTTTGCTATGTTTTGTCTTCTCTTAATGTATAGGAGTCCAAGTGAAAAGTGTGAAGAATATCTTACCTGTGATGATACTAATGGTGGTCATTTTCCTACTGCTTCTGTTCTGGGAAAACGAGTTGAATGAAGATGTCGTGAAGTCGACCTTGGAGCACTTGCACGTGGACTACCCTAAGGAAGTTCTTGCAAGGTACTGCAATGTCATGATCTTCCAAAGGATCATCAGGGAGCCCAACAACTCCTGCAAGAAGGAGCATGTCTTCATCCACGAGAGGCCTCGAAACATCAACAGTGTTTGCAATTCTCCCAAGAAGGTGGCTTGCCAGAATCTTTCCACCATTTTATGCTTCCAGAGTGAGACAAAGTTCAAAATGACAGTCTGTCAGCTCATAGAAGGTACCAGCTATCCTGCCTGCAGATACCACATTTCCCCTACAGAAGCCTTTATTCTCGTCACTTGTAGCAACATGAGGCCACTTAATTTCCAGGGATATGTCAGATAACTTGAGACCAGTCCCTGAGTCTCCTTCCTCTCTCAGGGGTGTGGAGCTGGTTCTCTGAGACACAACTGTGCACATGTGGTAATGCCTTGAGTGACATGAGTAGCCAGTGGTAATTCATTTATCCTTTCAGTATTGCTGAGTGGTTTATTTTATTGTTTCAGTCATGATAATAATAAATAAGCCTGTTACTGATTTAAACTATAAACTCTGTGTGTGTTTTAATTCCTTGGCCCTTTTCTTTAGTCATTTGATGAGAGCCAAGAGTGAGTGCTAGGCAGCAACAGGATTAGGGTGAAGTGACTGAAGACTTTACTTCATGTGAACATTTTAGGGGCAACATGCTCTCCCCTCCACCCCAGTAATCTAAATAAATAATGCTGTAAAGTCTCAAAGTCAATGCAAAAATCCTTGATATACAAAATTCCTAAATCTTAAATCAAGACGTAACTTGACGGGGTTGGACTGAGGGCAAAGCAAGTTACGTGAGTGTGCCAGAGCAAGTTCAGATGCTGTTATTTAAATTTTTGATATTTGTTCATCAGGAATTGCTTTGCATTTATTTTTGAAATGCTGCATTAAAATATTACTTATTTTGATTGCTGGGTTTTTCTTCCCTGCCCTTAAATTTTGTAACTGGAGTGAGTGTCCCATCATCTCACCCTAATCCCAGACTTGATCCTAGGGGTAGAGGCAAATAGGGTCACCTTTTAGGGTCTTCTCTAAAAGGTGGTGTATGTAACGCAAACTGCATCTGCTCCTATTCTGAGGCTCCCTCTTTCCTTGAAAGACAGGGAAAAGGAGATCAAAAGAGCCTGACTGCCCAGAAACCATTTGTCTTAAAGACAGTCAAGAGAAAGGGAAAAGGATTTCTCAGGGAGAGATTGAGACCTCAGAGCTTGGTATGTCTTCTCTTTGCACACCCAGAAGGAACACAAAGGACTTTGACCCTGACTGCAAACTCCTTTCCCCTTTAAACTCTTATGACTG
Source organism: Scalopus aquaticus (assembly GCA_004024925.1). Classification (NCBI taxonomy): domain Eukaryota; kingdom Metazoa; phylum Chordata; class Mammalia; order Eulipotyphla; family Talpidae; genus Scalopus; species Scalopus aquaticus. The sequence continues at coordinate 38,766 of PVIJ01011937.1, forward strand.
GTTGGTTGCTCAGATCTCTAATGTTCAGGAAGGACCAGGGTCTTTAGATTTAGAGGGTGAAAGCAAGGAAGGAAAGCAAAGAGGATCCTAAGTCTAGGAATCTTATCAAGTCCTGTTCCTCTCTGGGCATTGGTTTCCTCCTCTGTCAGGTGCCTAAACTAGATCACCTTTGAGGAGACTTCCAGGTCTATGACTCCACAATTCTATTTCTTAAGTACTGTAGAAACTGGCCTTGTTGGGGGAAGGGTTAGTACTGGGAAGCACTAAGAAACAAAATTAAATTAGGTAATTTTTGGACAGATTGGAAGGTCACTAATTCTGGGAAATCAAATTTCTATCCCGTGAGAACCAGAAAGTCATACAGAGAGCTGGAAAAGGAGCATTGTTCCATGCACAAGCTTTAGCAGGCCTTTTCTGTTCTGTTCTTTTCAGTTGAGAGACCAATTATTGCATTATTCATTTGGATTTAATTCAAGGTCAGTGAAAACATGCTAACTCCTTTCCCCCTTTAAACTCTTGTGACTGGTTGGTTGCTCAGATCTTTCATGTTCAGGAGGGACCAGGGTCTTTAGATTTAGAAAGCATCAAGTTCTAACCACTTACACTTGTTGAGGGAGGAGGGTGACAGTGCCAATACAGGACAGTCTGCAACCCTGTAAGCAGGCGAGGCTCACCCATTGGGAGTGGCCTTTACAGTTGAATGTCATTACCCATTTCACTGTGGGAATCCCACTGGCACAGTCTTCATGGAGGCTTAGATGTCACCATGGAAATTAAGCAGGAACAGGAGGTCCTTGCAAGTGACTTACTGGTTCCTAGCAATCAAAGGCAATTAAAAAATATACAAGTCCATGTGTAGTAATGTCAAATGAGTGGCACCCTTTCCCAGGGAGACACTTTAAAATTATGGAAACGTACTTTAGGATCCTGTTTCTATTCTGAATTCTGATTCTCTTTCTACCCTTCTCCTTAGACTTTATCATCTTTTCTTCCTAGTGCTGTTTCTTCCCTCCTTCCCCAAATTTCCCTTCTAATTAAAAACAGAATCTTGCAGGTAAGTGCATTCCCATTAATGTGTAAATAACTGAGACTATGCAATGGAATCTGTCCTTATAGTATTTTCATCCAATAGGGATTAAAGCCCAGCTGAAATGAATTGTGACATTTTAGACATTTGTGGTTGGAGGAGAGATATTATTTTTAACGGGCCCCCAGTGGCCCAAATCAAAGCCACCTAGCTGTGCATTCTGTCCATTTGAAATATATGTTTCAGAAAAATTGGGACTCTCTGCACTGCCCTACTTCTTTATTTTTCTCCTCTTTGTCTTTCTGTTTTCCTAGTGCCCTCTCTTTATGGTGGAAGATTTTTAGAAATTATCTAAATCCTTCTTCCTGCCTCCAAAGAAGAAACATGCCCCAAGTTTATGGTCAAAGCACACACATGAACACACACATTTAATTCTTAATAACCTATCAGTAATCAACCAACTCAGTTACTAAAGCTAATATGTTCTTGGGATTGGACCTTTGCTCTAATTTCACACACACACACACACACACACACACACACACACACACACACACGACATTCTAAAATCAAATATAATTAAAATATATACAAGTCCATGTGTACTAAGGGCTAATGAGTGGCCTAACAAGTTAGTGATAAGTTGATCAGAGAAATGAGAAATAGGGCCTCCCTGGTGGCTCAGGGGTTAAATTTCCTGGTGGCCCAGGGATTAAAGTCTCAGAGCTATCAAGCTATCCCTAGTCCCTGCAGCATGAGTTCAATCCCCAGCCAGGGAGCTAATCCACATGAGGCAGCAGACGGCTCCTGTCTCACCCTCTGCTCCCCTCAGCAGTGTATTTCAGTAGGTTCACCTGTTCTGCTCCCCATTCTGTGAATCCTCTCATGCCCCACACCTCTGGCCTAAATCCCAGTTCTTGTATACAAAATAAATAAAATAAATCTTACAAAAAAGAAATGAGAAATAGATTTGGTAGACTTAGTAGTGAGAAAATGTGTCAAAGAAAGAATGAGATCTGAATTCGACTTTGAAAAATTTCAAGAGGCAGGAAAGGCTAGACATTCAAGAAAGAAGCAAAAATAGAGATACAGAATAGAGAATCTTCACCAAAAAGTGGGTGATTTGACTGGAGCAGTGTTGTGTACCAAAGTAGTAGAGATAAGCCTTGAGGGTAAGTTTGGGATTAGATCAAGGAGAGCCTTGGCCAGGTGGCCTTGAGGGGAGTAGATTTCCTTGTGCAGGCAATGAGGAATATTTGCAGGTTTCTTAAGCAGAGTCACTGTAAGTGGGGTTTTTAGAAAAGTAGTGTATTGAAGGAATTGGAGGATGAGGAGTGATGATTAGGAAGTAAGTGTGATAATACAAGAGACAGTATAAGGGGAGAAGGCTTTTTGTGGTGGGAGAGAAAAATGATATATTTCCCGAGCAAGACAAAGAATTATCCCCATAAACAGCCATTCTTTTGGGGGTTCTCATTATGTATATCTTTCAGCATTGACCTCAATTCAAGGATTCTCTGTATTAGACAACTCATGCTGTGTTGTTAGCCAACATTGTTGCCAGACCAGTGTCTGAATAGTTCAGTGTTAGGTGCTGTACAGAATAAAATGCAGAACTATGTCCCAGCCTCACTGAAAAATAAAAGAGAGAAAAGACTACCATGTATCAACTAATTTGAACAAATAAAAAAAAATGAAGTGCAATATGCTGTAGAGTCTCAAGAAAGCAATAAAATAAAATCACACGGGTTAAAGTAGAAACTGGTAAGGAAGAGACAGGGAAGTAGAAATTTGTGGGGAAGAGCTGGGGGGAAGATTTCACAGGAGAGGAAGCAGGGTGTTGTCTAAGTCTCTGGGATTCTGACAGCCAGATGGACACTTGGTTCATGTCTCCAAGTGTCTTGGTTTCAGGGCCTCCTCCCTCAGTCTCACTCAATTCTACCCATTCTTGGTCCTTCTTCCCTCAGGTAGACCCAACAGCAAAACTACCTATGAGAGAGCCTATCCTATGATAATAGGTAGTTCTTTTTTCCTGCTATTCTTGATTTCAGAAGGACCAAATTCTTAAATCAAACCAAACCAGTGGCCATATTTTGATTTGTACCTTCAAAACTTACCAACATAGCAGGAAACAACAATAACAACAACAGATGTCCATATAACAAATCTATAATGAATTTTAGAATCATACAAAAAGGTAGACAGGACATGAATACAAATAATTTGCACAAAATGAAACAATTATTGCAATGGTTTTCTGATTGTTGTTGAGTTTTTGTTATTTCTATGTCCATAAGCTCAATGGCATCTTTTCCATATTTGAGGCAATCTTTATATTTTCTAACTTCAAACTATTGTCTCTGTTAAGTAAAATTTACTGTCAACATTTACATGCAAGTTATTGCTACTTAGAATTCTAGTATTAGAAATGAGGAGAAACCATTAACTTTGCAAAATTTTTAATTATACTTGTCATATATTTTTCATTCAAATCAGAAACATGTGATTGCCGCCTTGTCATATTCTTATTGGTATTGAGTATATAAGGTATTATAAGTATTACCAACTGGAAAAATGTGATTCTTGTTTTTCCTTTTGTGATTGAAGCTATAGAACTATGTAATCATAGTTCATTGGTGCCTCATTGTAAGGTCTGTTAAAAATTCTGTTTTTTTTCTTTTAAAATATTACTTTAAAATACCACAGAATAATCCCTCTGAAATACATATTGTTTACCTAAAGAATTTATGACTCATCTCAATTTATTTTTTTTCCTTTCAAAATTGTGGTTAAATATAGATCTTGGGACCTGGGACCTGCATTTGAGGAGGAGAGGCCCCTGGCAGACAGCCTCCTCCCAGCCACATGTCTCAGCAGCCCCAGCTCTCCCAAGACATTCAAAGGCAAGGGGAAAAGAGGACTAGAGAGGCTAGTTGTCCACACCTGGTCAAAGCAACATTATTCACAATAGCCAAAGGGAAGAAGCAATTCATCTCAATCTTTTTCTAAAATAATTTACTGAAAAGTCTTAAAATGTTCCCCATTGTGTTGGGATGGTTTCTTTATCATAAGTTACATTTTAATGTCTATTAAGAAAATGTTTTTCAGGGCCTCCCTGGTGGCTGTGGAGCTGTTGGAGCTGTTGGCAACGGCGACGTGAGTTCGACGCCCAGCCTGGGAGAATCCCACATGGTGCGGCAGACCTCTCCTGCCTTGCCCGCTGCTCCCCTCAGCAGTGTATTTCTGATCTGCCTGTTCTGCTCCCCGCTCTGTCTCTGGTGAACCCTCTCGCCGCCCCACGCCTCTGGCCTGTACCCCAACTTGTATGTATAAATAAAAAATAAATCTTCAAAAGAAATGTTTTTCAAGCTTTAGTGGACTAAGATTCACCTTGAGAATTTATTTAACATGTTCATTTCTGGAACCACTTTACAGAAACCGATTAATGAAGAAAAGCCGGGGAGTCTAATTCCACAGCTTGTTCTATTGTGTGGGGTCACCAAACAAAAACCGAATACACTCAGCTCTCTTCTCTCTCTCATCCCCTCTCTTCCTGCTCCTACCTCTGGCCCAGCCAACCACGAATATACTTTCTAGTTTGTCCATATACTAAAGTATTGAACAAGAATTACAATGATCCGGGATTGCATTATAAAATGTTTTACAAAATGATAGGAAAAACAGCATATTATTTGCACATAAACAAATAAACCTGTCATCAAAGACAATAGATTGTTCACAAAAAGAATTGTTTCCTATCAATATATAAGGCAGCTTTTAAATTAGGAGTGAGAGAACAGATTTTATTCCCCCACCCCAATTGATACTTAAATGATGTATAAACCATGTGAATTAAACCACCTCGCACTGTATTTCCAAGCACATTTCAGATGTTTGAAATCTAGGGAGAAAAACAAACACTTCAAAACACCAGAACAGAGTACGGGTGAACGTGTATGCTTCAGGAGTGCAAATGGACATGGAGAGGCACGAAAGCACCCATTAACAGCTGCACAGTAAGTTTTTTTGTTTTTTTTTTAAGATTTATTTTATTTATACATACAAGCTGGGGTACAGACCAGAGGCTGGGGCGGGGAGAGGCTCACCAGAGACAGAGTGGGGAACAGAAGAGGTAGATCAGAAATACACTGCTGAGGGGAGCAGTGGGCGGGGCAGGAGAGGTCTGCCGCGCCATATGGGATTCTCCCCAGCTGTCCGTGGAATTCGCGTCCCGCTGCCAACAGCTCCACAGCGCAGCGCTTACCCGCTGCATCACCGGGGAGGTCCCTGCGCAGTAAGTCGTTTAAGGCCATAGGAAAAATAGAGGGGTCCTGGGCTGTCCTCAGAGGTCACAAGGTCACAGGAGCCAGAGCTCTGTTGTCCACACACGTGCTGTCCTCTTGCCTCAGCCCAAGATGTCCCAGAGGCTCCGGGTTCTCATACATGGGTATGTGTGCTGGGCCCCTGAGCTGCTCCTGCAGCCATCTGGGAAAGACATTTCCCACTAAAGAGTAGATGTTCCTCCACCGTTAGCATGGTGAACCATACCTAGGACACCTCTGTTACTGCTCAGACTCCTGTAAGGAAAGTTTTTAAAATTCAGTGATTATAATTATCAGAAGCATAATCATAATGTGTTTCATCAACAGGCACCAAATTAAATACTTTCATTTCTCTATAACATAATTTTTTAAAAAAATGTAAGTCGTCTACTCAGTTTTACAAATTTGTGTAACAAAGACCATGTTCATACATACTGAAGTATGGGAAATTTTAAGTACAGCCTACAGTGGAGTAATAGACATGGAGAAACGACGACGGAGGTCACTTAGTGATTTTGGAGTTTTTGATGATGAGGTCGCAATATGTGCAGGGACCCGCAGGATGGAGACAGCTTGGGAAGATGAACCCCTGACCATAGCAGAGACCAGGAACTCCATCTCTTAACACCCAAGAACAACCACGAAGCAAGTGAGCTGCTCAGTGAAGAGCCAATACAAGCCGCGAGGGGGCAGAGGCGCTTGCACAGTAGACCACGTAGTTCCAGGCAGTGGAGGAGGGTGAAAGCACAGCTGTGAGGGAGCTCAGCCTGTGGTCTCTTGGACCCTATGAGCCTCGCTTGAGCCCTTCTTTTTTTTTTTTTTTTTTTTTTTAAAGATTTATTTATTTATACATACAAGCCGGGGTACAGGCCAGAGACGTGGGGCGGTGAGAGGGCCCACCAGAGAAAGAGCGGGGAGCAGAACAGGCAGATCAGAAATACACTGCTGAGGGGAGCAGCGGGCGAGGCAGGAGAGGTCCGCCACACCATGTGGGATTCTCCCGGCTGGGTATCGAACTTGCTGCCGACAGCTCCACAGCGCAGCGCTCAACCGCTGCGCCACCAGGGAGGCCCGCTTGAGCCCTTCTTTAAGGACATTTGCAGTGACAGGTGAGCAAGAGAAAAACACAGAAAAATGAAGAATGTTCCTCAAGTCTGCAGAGCCTTCTGCAAGATGCTCATGGGAGAGAAGGGCACCTGAGTCTGTCAGTGCAAGTTCTAAATCCCCAAGACATGAACACAGGCGATTGTTTCAGATGAAGGGTGCATGTGAGCCCCTCTCTCTCTGCCCCACTGTTCCCTCACCTCCTTTCTCTTCCCCCAAGCTCCACCTGTCCCTGCTCACTCCTCATCATCCTCTCTCTTTCTCTCCCTCCTTACCAGCATCACTTTGCCTTTCTCCTTTCGCTCCCTTCTTCTTTTGCTTTTCCCTCATTAGCAGTCTGTAGACAGACTACAGACCCTGCAATATATTAGTCAGTCTTTCAAAGGTAATAAAATATGCTCTGCGTTGTCAATTTTTACATGATCCAGGGGGTCTGGAGCCTCCTCTGGCCCCCCTGGTTCTGGCTTAGGGCTGAGACAAGGAGAATTCTGACTCTGGACCTTACTGGGAGACCTTGGGAAACCCCCTCAGGCACAGCACAGACATCATCAAAAGACATTTATCAGCTTAAAATAATCAAGTGGGAGGCATAGAACATTCTGATATGTGGAGCCCAGGCACACACTGATCAAGTCCTCTCTGTTCTATCAGAGGTCTCTGCTGTCCTAAGTGGGAACAGGTACCAACTTCCTTCTGTTTCAAACTGTAATGATAAAAATCATGAAAGCAGTACATTCAGGCTTCAATAACCTGCAAAGATAAAATAAGCCCTTATGTTCAATTAAGAAACACTTCCTAAAAACTTCCATGCCCAGGGCCCCAGATAGGAATGTAACCACCCTTTAAAGTCCTTGGGTGACTTGTGAATCTCCTGGGGTGCTGGCTTCCTGAGTTCTCACAGGTGCCTCAGGTCCTTCCCACTGCTCTCTCCTACTCTCTCCATCTGGGGGTCATGTCCACTGACCCTTCTGCCCAGTGTGTCACAGGACTGTTTCCATATTGGTGATAGTGCTTCAACACTGCTCAGCTTGGGGATAGAGCACTGCTTCCCCTTTCCTTCGAGGTCCCTTAATTGTCCAAAGCAGAGCCGTGATGACAGAAGAACATCTTAAAATTGGTCCTCCCTGGTGGCCTAGGGGTTAAGTTTCAGCACTCTCACTGCTGGCCTGAGATCCATCCCTAGCCAGGGAGCTGACCTACATGGCGCAGCAGACCTCTCCTGTCTCACCCACTGCTCCCCTCAGCAGTGTACTTCAGTGGATCTGCCTGTTCTGCTCCCCCCTCTGTCTCTGATGAATCCTCTCCCCCTCCACACCTCTGGCCTATACCCCAGTTTTCCTATGCTAAAAATAAAATCTTAAAATTTAAATTTCAAGAAAATAAGGAATTTAAAGAACTCTAACAGTAATAGAATACATTGAAGTCATCATCGTCCTGCGAATTTCTTTGCCTCTGGAGATATTTCCAAAGCGTAAAGTCCTAGAAGCATTTTTGGTTACTAAGGTTTCAGTTTTGTGATTCTCACTGAAATATGCATTTATGTTTTGTGCACTTTACTATAACTATGCTAAAGCTCAACTTTGAAGTCCATATTTTTCTGCATCAAAGCAAAATTTCATTTTAAAACAATGGACAAATGACAAATTTTCTCCAAAGAGGTATATCAGCATATACTCTCACAAAGAGTTGCTCTACATCCTTCCCACAGTATCAAATATATCACATTGCATTGTAATAGATAAAAAATTTCCCTGTGTCTGTCTGATTGCAAATGAGATCAATCCTCTCTTTACTGGCAACATTCCTTTCTTTTGTGAACTTCCTATTCCTAGCCTTTGCTTATTTTTCCCCTGAGTTATGTATATTTATTCATTAATTTTAGAAGCATATTATATAGCATGGATATTAATCTTTCTTTTAGTATATGCTGCAAATAGTTTTCATACTTGTATGTTTTATTTTTGTGTTTATCATTATAGATTATAATTATGTTATTTTTTCTGATGAATTTTTCTGTATATGCTTATGTATAGTTATGTAAATCTGTGTAAGCAAGTGCAATCAAGTCTTTTGTAATTTCACTATTTCTATGTTCTTGTTTTGTTTTTGAAAAGTTACTCTTATTAACTCCAGAATTACAAAAAATATTTCACTGTATACTTGTATCAATTTTTTTAAAAATAGAACTGTAATATCTAGTCCATCCTACATACATGGAGGTGGTAATTATTTTATGTATGAGTGTGGCAAAGCAAAATGTATGAAATATTATTTTCCACATCCCACATCTCTATTTTCCTGCTATTCTTGATCTCTGAGAAGATCAAATGGTGAAATCAAACCAAAATTGTAACTTTATCTTAGTTGATCATTCTAAAGTCACATGAAAACACAGGAAAAATTAACATATCAGTGTAACAACAAATCATTATGCAAATTTTAGAATCATTAAATAAGAAGGTAAAGAAGGCATGAATAAAAAGAAATTTGCAGAAAACTGTTCTCAATTGCGAAGAGATCTCTGTTATTCCAGAGTGGAGAAAATATCATGTGTACAGATTCATGTTTTGATATCCTCCCAGGCGTTTGTAATAGATATTTAGTGCTTTAGTCTTTGCTATCCATCTTTTGGTGTGTGTGTTGTAGGAAGTAAACCTTCTGTAAGCACTGGAATTCATTAGGATTTTAATTGCGTGGTTTTGCCTGTACTTGCCATAGAAGGACATGAGCTCAAGCTGGTCAATCAGAGGACCCACATCCTGGATTTGTTCAAGCGACAGAAACAAGGTCAATCAGAAACTCTCTCTTCCATGTTGAATAAAGTGGAAGAAGAAGGTACTTCCTATTGTTGCCCTAAATATAGTGACAGTTACATTCTCTGCCACTCCATGGAGAGATCCTGCATGCAAATGAAGTGAGCAGAGACAGCAGAGAGGAACAGAAAAGAGAGAGGACAAGGGTCCAGCGAAGTGTTTCATTTCTTCACCCTGCTGTGCCCTGGGAGCATCTTCTGTGAGTCCACGTGCTCCCTCCGGGCTCAGGTAGAGTGCGTGCCCTCTGTCCCTTGCAACCAGACAGTCCCACTAATGCAATATTAAAAGCTCCCTCTCCAATATATGTGCTGATGAAAATGTTTATACATATCTGGAAAATAGTTTGACTAGAAATATACGACGCTACTCACACAGTAGTTCTTGTTGCAGAGGTTGTGGTGTTGTCTTTCCTGTCCTATCTATGAGTGTAGACTCCATGTAAACTTTCTTGTCTATTCTGAATATTTATATTTCCTAGTTTCACATTATGTGACTATTAAGTAAAACTTGCTGCCTGAATTTCCATATAAGTTATCGCTGCTTAGAATTCTGGCTATTAAATGGTATTGGCTTAAAATTTTTAAAACACAAATTGTTCTTTCTATCATAAAAGTATCACTGCCCCTTTGTTACAATCTTACCATCATTGAATATGTAAGATATAATACTAGCAATTAAAAAATACAGTTTTTTTCCTTTTGTGATTGAGGCTTTACAATTATTATATCATCATCGCCCATTGACGTTTCACTGTAGTGTGTTTAAAAATTTTTTCTCTCTCAGTTTTTATTTACTTTTAAAATTCCATCTAATAATCCTGCTAAAATAGATATACCTCTACGTAAGGGTCCTATACCTCACTCAAACTCTTAGTTCTTTAACTGTGATGAACTATAGAGCCTGACTGGGACCCAGGACCTGATATGAGGAGAAGCCCCAGAAAATAACGTCCCTCCCAGCCTACAAGTCTCAGGAGCTGTAACTATCAAGCAAGGGCGAAAGAGGACTTGAAAAGATAGCTGGACGTGCCTGTTCAAAGCAACATTACTCTCATCAGCCAAAAAGAGGTATTAGCACTAAGAAAGTGCTTCTCTAACCTAAGTGGGCTAAGAATCACCCATGGACTTATGTAAAGTGCCTATTTCTGAGCCATTTTATAGAGACATTGGCTAATTAGGTCTGAGGACGAACCAAGGGTCCATTTATATTCTCAGGTTCTAGGGCCTTCTGTGGGAGGCTACCAGGCAAAAACTTAAGAAACACTGCTGAACATGTTTCAATTCTGTGCACTTGGTTCTCTCTCCCTCTCTCTCTCTCTCCCTCTCTCTTTCTCTCTCTCTCTCTCTCTCTCTCTCTCTCTCTCCCCCCCCCGCCCCTGCCTCCCTCCCTGCCCCCTCTCTCTCTCCCCCCACACACACTTACTATTAAATGTCATTACTGCCAACTAGCCCAGGCAAATGTTAATACACATTTTATTGATCTTGGTACTAACACAAGGATGATAAAGTGACTGTAAATGCAGAGAGAACCACAGGATGGACAGAGTTTAGGAAGATGAACCCTTGACCATAGCAGAGACCAGGGACTCCACCTCTAACACCCAAGATCAAACACAAAGCAGGTGAGCACTTCAGTGAAGAGCCAATCCAAGCCAAGAGGGGGGCAGAGGCACTTGCAGATAGAACCACATAGTTCCAGGAGGTGAAGGAGAGTGCAAGCACAGCTTGAGGGAGCTCAGCCTGTGGTCTCCTTGGAAACTGTGATCCTCACTTGAGCCCTTCTCCAAGGACATCTGCAGTCACAGGTGAGCAAGAAGAAAAAGTAGAAAGAAAACAATGTTCCTTGAATCTGCAGAGACCTCTGCAAGATGTTCATGGGGGAAGGAAGGGCACCTGGGTCTGTCAGTGCAAGTTCTAAATATCCAAGATGCGAATATAAGCGATTGTTTCAGATGAAAGGGGCATGGGAGCCCCTATGTCTCTGCCCCACTGATGCCCTCACCTCCTTTCTCTTCTCCCAAGCTCCATGTCCCTTGCTCACTTCCTCATCATCCTCTCCCCTTCTCTCCCTCCTTACCAGCATCACTTTGCCTTTTTCCTTTCCCTCTCTCCTTCTTTTGTTTCCCTTGGTCAACAGTTTTGTAGAAAGACTACAGACCCTGCAGTTCATTTTAGCCAATATTTCAAAGTTGATGAGAAACACAGAGTTGCTGATTACAACATGATCCAGAGTCTTAGAGCTCAAACAGCAAAAGGCAGAGGCACAGGTGTAGCATAGACACATTCTCACAGGAGAACCTCTCTCCTTGTCCTTTGTCTTCTCCAGGAAAATGACGTCCCTTCTGATCCCCACAAAGCTCCTGCCTCTGCTCCTCCTTCTGCCACAGACACTGAACTTCCAAATAGCAAATGAAAACATTATGTCAGAAGAAGAATTAGAAGACTATGAGCAGCATATAGCATTGTTATTTGGAAAAGGGCAACCGAAACCACCTACCAAAGCGACATTTGAAAGGACTGTCATTGTTGATGGTGAGAGACCATTGGATGATAGCAAGTACTGCAATGATGAAACAAAGAATAAAATGGTGCATAATAAGCTCCATTGTGTGCAAGAACATTTCTTCCTCAAAGTGTCAATTCAGAATGTGCAAAAGCTGTGTCGCAAATTATTTGTGCCATGTAAGAACAGAGTGAAGAGATGTCACAAGAGCAAAAAGCCAGTAGATGGAGTATATTGTAAATTAATAAGAGGAACCAGGATGCCTGACTGTGAATATGAATCTGTTTTCAGGAGGGGATATGTACTTATCACTTGTCGATGGGAAAATGAAATCCGTCAAATTGTTCCTGAACAAGTAAATCATATTATGGAGATTTCCAGCTAACAGAATATGTCATCACTAGGTGTCTTCCTCAAAGGACCTTAGCTGAGGGTTCCCCAAGAGATTAAGGTGGGAGAAAAACCCTCTATTTCCTGATCCTTACAGTCAGAACTGGTAATGGTGATTTGCTACCCCTCATTTTACTCAGCCACCTCCTGCTCACCTCCCCCTCACATGTGTAAAGACAACCTGGACCCCACTCACAGAGCGTGATCTAATGAGAGGGTTTCAAATAAAAAAATAACATAATTGAGAACGTTTTGATTGTGCTTACAGATGCATGCCCTCAGTGAAAGGCTAACCAGCTCAAAGAAGACAGGAAGCAACTGTCTGAACTGAGCTCCAAATATGTATCCCTGTGCCAACCAGCTTAGGAGACATAATAAAGTGCATTGACCCAGCAAAGTCCTGGCATTGCTATGTTCAGTTTCTGTGTTTCTGGGTCTGGGATTTCTTTTTGCGGAATGATATTTCTCTGTGAAACACTTGGAGTCATAAGGCGTTGGAGTCCCTGAGTAGTTGTGCAAGACATTTCCAGGGCTACAGTTGCAGACACACGGCTTGGTCTCCTCCTTTCATGCAACACTCTATGCTTGGGGTACGAAGATGTGGACCCCAATTGGACATGTCCGGGTGAATACTTAAGATATTCAGGAGAGTAAAATTCTCAAAGTACTTTGCAATTGCCCAGGGCTACTCATACAGATTCCCACATCTTGACTTAGCTTAGACTGAAGCTTGCATTAGGTCAACTTCACTCTTCACAGAATTACAAGGATCCCTCAGTTTGGGGCATGTGACATTTATTCACAAATCCCTTTCTTCATCTCAGGATGTTCCACTTCCCAAAAGTGCTGGACAATTGCATACTAAGAGAAATTCTTCTGCCCATTGTAGGTCATTATTTCTCTCCTTTTGTTTGTAAAATTTCTTCATTTCCTTTAATCATCAAGGTTCATGAATTACAGGAAATGGGATAAGGGCAGTGATGGGGGTAGTAGGGAAAGTGTTCGTTGCATTTCAGGACTTGCAATCTGTTCATTTTCCATTCCTTCTCCCCATCTTCAGGCTCACAACTACGGTGCTAATGTATCAAGCATTGATGGAAATAAGGACCGAAGGCCAAGTGCTACCAGGCCCCATATCTGGACACCAGAAAACTAAACCTCTAGAAACCATTCTTTTTAAAAGCTCCTGGTTTATAATTGAGATGTCTGAGCAAAAGGGATCATATTATACTTTGAGGAGACTCCATGACACCCTGTCAGCCAACCTTCTAGTTATCAACAAAGGATGCCCTGCACACAGGCTTGCTAGGACATGTTGTAGTCTCTTAGGGTCATATTTA
>PVIJ01011938.1:0-52259 GCA_004024925.1 Scalopus aquaticus
GTACATATACACAATGGAATACTATTCAGCATTCAAAAAAGACAAACACATGCAATTCGCAGCAACATGGATGGACCTAGAGGGGATCATGATCAGTGAAATAAGCCAGAAAGAAAGAGAAAATTATCAAATGGTTTCACTTATAACAGGAATATAGGGGAGCCAAATAAGAAAGCGACATTCAGCAGGGAAGGAGGGGCGGGGGAGGGCTCAAGAGGGGGGAAGAGGGGAGCACGGACGACTATGGTGATGGCTCCACGGGTGAACAGGTGGTGGGTAACTTATGGGGAACACACAATAATGTAAAATATATGAATAACAAAAATAAATAAAATATCTATTAAAAAATTGCTGACCATCAGGCATATGGATAAAAGCTCATCATCACTCATCATTAAGGGAGTGTAAATCAAACTCACAATGAGGGATCACATAACACCCATAAGAATAATCCATATCAAAAAGACCATAAGCAAAAAGTATCGGTTAAGTGTGGAGAAAAAGAAACAGGGCCTCCTGGTAGTGCAAGGGGTTAACAGTTCTTGTGCTGGATATTTTCTCTGCCACCGCATAAATTGTATAAGCATTCAATAAAACACACACAGCTCCTGAACTACTGGATATATTTTAATGAAATTTTAAATGCATAGATATTAAAGCTTCTAGACTGAGTATGATCAAAGAAATAGCTTCTAATAGTTCCAAATAAATCCACCATGGCGTGAAAAACCAGAGACTAGATGAACATGTGATTATGTGAATACGTGAGCGGAGCAAAAAGTGTTAAATTTCAGCCCTATCAAGTTATTGACAGCCAGTCACTACAGCATGAGTTCAATCCCCGGCCAAGAAGCAAACCCATATTGCACAGCAAAGCTCTCCTTTCTTGCCTACTGCTCCCCTCAGCAGTGCATTTCAATATATCTGCCTGTTCTGCTCCCTACTCTATCACTGGTGAATCCTCTCACCCCACCCATCCCCCCACACCTCTGGCCTATACCCCAGTTCCTAAATGCATAAATAAATAAAAAATAATCTTAAAAATATATAGAAAGAAATAAACTCTTGCCTTTTGTAACAATATGGATGAACTAGGAAATTATACTAACCAAAATAAGTCAAGAGGAGAAAGATAATAAAAAATGGTATCATTTTTGGAATCTGACTATAGAATTAAGACTGCCTGAAATGAAAGAGAGTGAGGAGACCCCAATGGACACTGGAGAGGAGTAGGGGTGCCTTGGTGGTGGGTGTGATGTGCTTACTCACACTTGAATGCTGTGATCATATATAAAGTTATAAACCAATGTTACCTCAATTCAAAAAGAAAGCGATATAATGTACATTCTTCTCAGTCATACATGCAACATTCTCCAGGATAGATCATACAGTAAACCCCAAATCAAGTCTTAATAAATTTAATAGAATTGAAATCATATCAGTCACCTTTTCTGATGAAAATGGTGTGAAATTAGAAAGCAAATAAAACAAAAATAAAACTGAAAATTTTATAAATATTGGAGATTAAATAACATGAAACCTAACAAATAATGGGTTAAGAATGAAATCAAGAGAAAAATAAAAAAAAATAACTTGAAACAAAATGGAACTAGAATTTATCAAGATTCATGACATACAGTTAAAATTCTGATGTAGGGGCCTCCCTAGTGGCGCAGTGGTTAAGCGCAACGCTGCGGAGCTGTCAGCAGCGCGCGCAATGCGAGTTCGACGCCCAGCTGGGGAGACTCCCACATGGTGCGGCAGACCTCTCCTGCCTCGCCCACTGCTCCCCTCAGCAGTGTATTTCTGATCTGCCTGTTCTGCTCCCCACTCTGTCTCTGGTGAACCCTCTCGCCGCCCCACGCCTCTGGCCTGTACTCCAGCTTGTATGTATAAATAAATGAATCTTTAAAAAATTCTGATGTAGTTCATGAAGATCATAAGGATAATCTTTACCTCAAGAAACAAGAAAAATATCACACAACCTAACTTTATGCCTCAGAGAACTAGAGAAAAAAGGTCCAAAATTAGTAGGATGAAGGACATTACACAAATCAGACCAGATTAAAATGAAACAAAGATTAAAAAAGAAAATAGAAAAGACCGGTGGAACTAATAGGTGAATCTTTGAAAAGACAAACCTTTAGCTAAACTCATCAGGAACAAAAGAAAGAGGCGGGGCTCAAAGTTAAATAAGAAATGGAGGAGGAGACTTTAAATCTGATACCATGGAATGCAAAGGATCATTAGACTATTAGGAGTCATTGTACACCAATTAATTGGCTAATCTCAAAGAAAAAGTTCTTATTAATCCATCGAGCTTCCATATAACCTATAAAGACTCAATCATGAAGAAATATACCAAATATTTTTGAAAATTATTTTCCAACAATTATCTTATGCATTTTGATTAGGAGTTAGTTTAGACCTTGTTAAATATTTTCAAATCTTTTTTTTTTTGATAAATTATATTCTGGCACTTTATAATTAAATAAAAATCTATGACAACTATCACTTATTCCAGGAGACATATATTTATCTTAACATAAATAATTATATTTTAAATAAGCTTGCTTAACCTCCATTAAAGAAAACTATAAAATATATTTGTCATGATCATTATAAATTGAGTTTTAAAAGTATTGATATTTGTTAATGAATACTTATCTTCTTGATATTGATATTTCATATATTTTAATACCGGCATATGGACCTAGGAATCATGAATCCTCTACAGGAAGAATGATCATTTTAAGAGTTACTTAGTTTTTCTGGAAGTAAAAATAATCTAGAGTTCAAAAGTATAAATGATTTAGTTGTTTAAAGAGAATGTCGAATGTACTTGAAGGAGTCCTATCATTTTGAAATGACTGACCTTCTCTGTAATAAAATATGGTTGTTAGTGTAAGAACAGAGAAGCTAAAGTTTCTTTTACAGATTCTTAAGAATGTTCCTAAAGAGGCTGAATTTTAAAGTAAGTGATATATTACTTCTTTACTCTCAGCATGACCTCAGAGAGAGCCAAACTGCTTTAAAGTCAACTTTGTTAAGGAGACTTAGAAGTCTAAAATAGTTCAACAGGAGGTCTAGAAGTGGGAGGGCAAGTTTAATATTTCCAGGGTTGGGCTAACTTTAAAGAAAATATGGATGGTATTAATCATGTAACAAAATATATTTTAAAGGTTGTCTTCAATAAAAAATTAAATGAAATTAAAAGATTTTTAAAATTAAAATATTAGGGCAAGTAGTGTAATGTATCATAATGTTTTTGTTACCACCAAATAAGTAACAAGTCACAATAATCTTGATAGTGTTACTTAAGCAATTATTTTCACAAAGAGAGAGAAAATATTATCACTTAAGATACAATTTGCATTTACCTCTGAAATGGGATATGATTATAAAGATCAGAATATTCTTAATGGATTGTACATTTGCAACCAACTTATTAGCTGAAAATACATCCAGATAAAGCAGACACTAGAATGGTTTAGAACAAAGTCCTCCTTACAGTGAATAATGCTAACATACTTAGTGGGAATTGTATTTGACAAGAAGTTCATTGTTAACTTTACCATAAATACTTTGTAGACTTGATGACATGAAACCCAAAATATAACAGGATGTGCAATGAATGGATTATGTGGAAATAAAAATCACATATTAAAAGTGTAATGAAAGAAACAGTAGTGGAGAATAACATAGGATCAAAGTAGTATATTCCCTAAATTTGAGCATACTTGTGTTTAGAAAGTAAAAGATGGCAAATTTATTGAAAAATACTTTTGAAGATTGGTAGATGTTAACTTTTAGATAGCATTTGCTATTGTATACCAAGGAAGTAGGAAAAGATACACAAAGAAAAGTATGTTTTGTAGCAAGAGAGGAGGGAGGCACTCTGTTCGGTTCTATTTTCTCAGTGCTATGAAAAAAAAAAAAGTTCATCAGCAGAGAGAGGAGAAAGGTGAAATAGTCAGAAATTTAAAGACAGTGGAAAATTGTTGCTGTAATTCAGATCTACCGAAAGCCCTGAATGTTACAGTAGGAAGGCTAAGGACTTTAAGAGGACAGCTAATGTTGAAACACATGAATAAATGAAAGAAACTGTCCTTGAGATTTTGTGTATATTTCTAGAGTAGCTCTCAGCATTATGGTTGGGTGACTTGAGATGAGAGACCTTTCAATTACTGGGGTAGAAAGGATTTTTACTAAATGGTAGGGTAGGAAAATAATTAAACTACTTACTTGAATATACTGACAATTGAAATATGTTAGTTCTTTGAATGAGAAATTCTAACGATTAACGTAACTGAAAAATTAGAAAGGAAAGCTAAATTTGGAATGGATAACAGGCCTGTTTGTTTCAACGAGACGGAAAATTAATAGTGGAAGCTATTTTAAAAGTAAGATAGGCAATTAAGAGTAACATGAAATTAGATCTTGAATTGTGGAGCTCTTTATTAAACACATATTTATTGTGCTCCTCCCCACACAGAGAAACATTTTAGGTTCTGGAGATATATATATTAGTGTGAGAAAAAGTTAAAACTTCTACCCTCTTAACCCTGTGTTACAATAAAAGAAGTTTATCACAATTGTCTTTAGTGAGTGTGCCTTAATATATATTTCAAATGTATTTCTAATTTAAATTGATTTTGTTTTAAAGTAAACATATTATAATAGAAACATTGTTTTCCCTATAAAGATCTGACTTACATTTTACAATTAACTATAATGTAACACTTTGCAAATAGCAAACATTTCTTTTGGTAGAGTTTACAGTTCTGTTTTTCAATTATCTCTATTAAATACATTGAATTTGAGAGACACAATATGAATAATAAAGTAATAAAAGGAGAAATATCCTATCAAAATATGTGAAACATTTATAAAAAATAACAAATATCTCCAGCAAGCCAACACATGTAGCCACTCAGAGTTTCTGAAAATATCTATTTTCCTATATTCTCACCAAAACATGGTCTTCTCAATCTTTGTTAACTTTATTAGTGAAAAATATACTATCTTTTTTTGTCTACTTTTAAAATTATATTTTGAAATTTTTAATGAGCATAAGTACTTATTTTTTATATTCTTGACTTTTTCTCTAAAGTTGCCTCTGTTCATATTTTGTCTTGAATTGTCTTTCTCTTAGTAATTCATTTAAGAAAATGTCTCAACATTTGTGTGTGTGTGTGTGTGTGTGTGTATAAATAAATATATTTTCAATGTGTATACTTACATGTACTTATATCCATACATACACAAAACAGTCCATATTATGCATTTAATTAAAGGGAACTGCAAACTTCATATTGGGAGTTAGATGAGGAATCATATTCTAGCACAAATACATTTATTTCAACGTAAAAGGCAGGCTAAATAGTTATGGTTGTATCCTCAGCATCTGCTAATTATAAAATAATAATTTCCATCTTTGAACTTTAGTGCATACATGTCACACATATGCAATAAGCTGCTAGACTCTTACTAGTTACTGTACACTGAATATGGTGAAGCTGTCACTTCTTTTACCAGATCAGTGATTATTTCTCCAAATATTTGGTTGTTTGTGTTTGATGCCCATAATTCATAAGAGCAGTCTGCCTGTCTATCTTGCTCACCATCATATCTTCAGTACTCACACCAGTAGCTAGCATATAATTGAATACCATTAGAGCTTAGATGAATAAACACAAATGTATTTATTCATTTTGAATATTAATTTAACAAATACAGCTATGCATATAAAAAGATTTCTTCCTGAATACAGTCCGTTTTAATTGCTAGGTTACTAAGAACAATACCCTGGACATAGATGAAATGTAAATTAATATACACTTTAAAAAAATTACTAATAGTGCATTGGCAACTTCTTTCTTTTGCCTTCTAAGATGATCATTAAAGGCTTCCTCCCTTATTATATATATTTTTTATGCAGCTAGACTTCATGTGCTTTTAGAAAAATGGGAAAATATATGAAGAATACTGTTTGATAGATAAATGTCTCACATTTGGAAATTGTAACAGGGTACTATGTGTAAAAAGAGATTTAAGCTACTATACACCTGAGAGATTTTAACCGCATTCTCATCTGGTATATTTTATAGCCACATTTTATTGTCTGTGTAACTTATGGCAAGACCTTAGAAAAGCAACCGTGCCTTTGAATATTCTGTGTTTTTCTTACTACAGAGAGAACACTTAATAATACCAACCATGTGATAATAATTTTAATAGAAGGAATAGGAAGCAATATTTCTATTCTATACATACTTACTAGGAGCATTTTATAATTGAAAAAGCTTATTAATAAAGTTTTCCTTCTCAAAATCTCAAGGCAATTGAAAAGGGCTGTCTACCTATATTGCTTTTCACTGATTTCATTAACATTAATGGAAATAAAATTATCAATTAAATCTAACAAGGGGTGACATACTAACTTTTACATTTATATGCTTAGAATATGTTAGTTTATATATTCACTTGAGCTCTGTCATCTGAAATTTTCAAACAAGAAAATAAAATTTCCCTATCACATTTATTAAAGGTATAATTGTGCTCGCAAAATTAGTGAGCGTTTAAATAATTATCTGTATAAATCAAGAAAAGTCATTTATTAAGAGTAAATAAATATCGACATCTTATCAAGATTAATTTTGGTATTTCAACTGCTAGCAAAGATGTAAGAAGCACAAAGTAAAATGCAAGGTAAGCAGTATCTAGATTACATGATGCTCAAGAAGAGTATATTATTTATTACCCAATTAAGTATAAAACATACATGGTTAAGATAATTATGCATATAATTTTAAACTTGTCTCTAATCTCAAGGAAAAGCATGATTCCAATTTATAAAATTTCTATGCAAATTATTTACATTGATAAAACTCATTGGCCTTCGTTTTCCATATTAGATTTTCAAGGTAGTCGAGTTTTGGAATTTCCTATTTTTTATCTTAATTTACTTCATCTGAGCTGCTAGTTGAACAGCTTATTAGCAATAAAATAGGAAAACATTGGTTGTAAATAGAAAAAAGGCAAAATACAGCTTTTTAAATATATTGATTTTTTTTTCCTTTATGAAAGGGGTATTCACAGTCAATCAACCAGTTGAATAGACTCATAGTGGTGAACCTTTATAATTTATTAGAGAAAAGCTTTACTGTTTATGATAATAAGACTGTTTTACATTATTTCAAATTTTACTTCAATGAAAGAATATTTAGACATAGTTGAAGTTTCTGAAAATTCTGTAGAAAATGAGGAAATAATCAAAAATGGAAAATAATGAAATAGAAGCTGAATTTTAGAGATTATAGATTAATAGCAATAGTGCATTCACCATGGTAAGTAGTTATTGATCAACCATATAAATTTTCAATAGATTGCTTAAATAGAAAGAATGAAAATATTAATTATTTTTAACTTGAATAGTTAACTTATTGGGAGGAACGCCACAGTGTCTGACATCTAGAGGGTAAACAGTAAAATATATTTATCTGTCTTATACATGAAATAAGAAAATCTGTCTGGGTGACATTATATTTTATGGCTAATGGAGAGCTAAAGTCTAATCTACTTTTATAATAGATGTAGGTTTCAAGCATCTGTTACAACATTGTCTTATTAAACAGTTGCTTAGATAAGACTTGAGTACATGTTTACCAAACTGGCAGGTGTATATCAATTAGATATAGAAATAAGGCTATCCCAAAAACATGTCAAGAAAAATAGGGTTAAATTTTATTTAGGAATAATAAAACATTTAATTTTATACAATCAGAAATAACTTTTCTCATGGTACATAATTAAGGTGGGTAATTAGATGAAAAATTGTTTGCAAGAACCAGTAAAGTAGTACAAGTATACTTAAAATGAAAGTAAATTCTTAAAGCATATTCTACTTTTTAGAAATTTTAACAACTTTCAAGGATATCCTTGGTCATGGTCCAGGTATTCTGTGTTCATTAGACAACATCTGACATTATATATAACATCTGCTCTGTCCAGTTTGGGCATCCTGTTTTATGGCATGCTTGATATTCGAGATACATCTACAGGGCAGTGAACAAAATCATATAACTAGAAACCATGTCTCTTGGGGAATCAGTGAAATGGAACATTTGTACTACCAAAGAGCATATTTGAAGTAATACCATATGTATCACTTAGAAGTAGAGACACAGGGCCTCCCTGGTGGCGCAGCGGTTGAGCGCTGCGCTGTGGAGCTGTCGGCAGCGCGCGATGTGGGTTCGATGCCCAGCCTGGGAGAATCCCACATGGTGCGGCAGACCTCTCCTGCCTCGCCAGCTGCTCCCCTTAGCAGTGTATTTCTGATCTGCCTGTTCTGCTCCCCACTTTGTCTCTGGTGAACCCTCTCGCTGCCCCACACCTCTGGCCTGTACCCCAGCTTGTATAAATAAATCTTTAAAAAAAAAAGTAGGGACACATACTCTGTAATATATTAGAGGAACAAGAGATTAAGCAATGAAAGTTAACTAAAAGAATATATTATTCCCTCATTATGGGAAAGCTTTTCTAAAATTCAGTACTAGAATAATGGGGTTGATAATCTTATGTAGTGGCACTTTCCCTTAAATGAATATAGTCAAGAATAAACTACATGAGAATTAAAGAAGAGATGGTCAGTTTGGTTAGGAGATGAAGTTCTTAACTAAATTTCAATTCCTTATAACTACTATATCTTTGAGAGAAATTTTGTAGTTAATAGTCTCCTTGTGAACAAGTCTGTATTTCATATTTTATCAGCAGTCATTCAATATATTACATCATTTAATCTGTGATATATATATATATATATATATATATATATATAATTTAACTATCCCTACATATACACGTTTGTAAAATTCATTTTCTGTTTACAACTTTGATGTATTGTTCAACTCTCAACTAATATATTTAGATGTTTATAATTTCTAATTCTTTGTGAATTTGTTCTTTTTACATTGGGAATGGATTTTCCATTATATTTATATATTTCACATTTGAGTCAGATCAAAAAAACACAATGAGGATGTAAAATCTTTCACAACTGCTTTTGATATTTGTGGATTTTGAAATACTAATATACAGAATAGAAATGTAAATTCTTATTTCTTTCATCTATAAAGCTTTAAAAACTTGATCCTTTAGCTTAAAGGCCATTCAGTTTATCAGTAAGCTGGAATACTTTTTGCTAACAGGTACTCTGTAGGCTACTAACTCAAAGAAGTTGCTTCACAATGAAAGACACATAATACCTAACTCATGTAGCAGAGTGGATATGAAAAAATACATTAAGGTGCATTTTCGTTTATTTTATAGTATTTTTTATGGATTAGTATGAGTTACACTGTGATTCATCTTTGTATAATGGAAAAATACAAGTTAAACTCAGATATGACAAAATTCAAAATTTTTAAAATTGCTGAATTCAGCTTTACTTTAAAAAATCACTTTTGTGTAATTTAGGGGAGTGCCCTGCTGTTCATCCCACAAATCTTACTTAATGTCAGTTTCCACATCTTTAATGGGCAAAACATCTACAGCATAGACTTTCATATTAACTAAAATGGATACTGAAATAAAGAAATTAGCACAAATTTACCATTCAGCAGGCCTTTAATAGATGTTTCATATATTTCTTTATTAATTGCTGCTAAGTTTTTTTATAGATTTATTTATGCATACACGCTGGGGTGTAGGCCAGAGGTGGGGAGGGTGAGATAATTCACCAGAGACAGAGTGGGGAGCAGAACAGGTGGGTACACTGAAGTATACTGCTAAGGGAAGCAGTGGGCAAGGCAGGAGACAGGTCTACTGCGCCATGTGGGAATCTCCCTGGCCAGGTTTTGAACTTGTGCTGCAGTGGCTCAGGATAAATTCATAGCACTGTGCTTAACCCATTGTGCCACCAGGGAGGCCCAGTTGCTACTAAGTTTTAATGATCTTATTCAAAATTAAGGATAATGATCAGTTTTTAAAAATTGTTTTATCTTATTTTTAATAAGTATTAAAGACAAGTGAATTGGAAGAATTAGAGACAATAGCTTAAATATATAATCTATATCCTTTGTAAAGAGGACAAAATATCAAATTTTAAAAATTTATAATATGCTGTTAGAATTAAAGGACAGATTTTGGTTTATTATAATAATATGATTTTGGTTATTAATATAAATCAAAGAAATATGTTTATTGTTGTATATTACTATATCCCTCCTGAGATAAGAAGGTGTCATTGCATGTGTATCAATGATATGATTTATAGTTATGAATATACTCCAAATTTTTTCTAAAGAATCATTGAACATATGTGGTCTAATTTCTTTCCACCTTATACCTATATTCAGCTCATAGCTGAAAAAATGTTGATAGTGTCCTAGGCTCTAATAAATCTACAGGATAAAGCAAAGGATAAAATAACAACACAGGGCCTCCCTGGTGGCGCAGCGGTTAAGCGCTGCGCTGTGGAGCTGTCTGCAGCAGCTATGTGAGTTCGACGCCCAGCCGGGGAGAATCCCACATGGTGCGGCAGACCTCTTCTGCCTCCCCCGCTGCTCCCCTCAGCAGTGTATTTCTGATCTGCCTGTTCTGCTACCCGCTCTGTCTCTGGTGAACCCTCTTGCCGCCCCACACCTCTGGACTGTACCCCAGCTTGTATGTATAAATAAAAAATAAATCTTTAAAAAAAATAACAACACAATATGCAATGGGATATAAATCCATTGGTTCAACAACTCAAGTTCTATCACCCATACATTAATGTCACATTAGAGAGAAAAATAGAAAATCTAGATTTAAGCAGACATATGCTAAGAAAAAATAATATGCAAGCATCATATCATCTTCTTGTTTTGGAATCACTGTTAACCATTCTTGACTTGTTTATATATCTTATATTTTGAGATTTTTTTTTCTTTATCAGATCTATAATGTTTTCCTGTGATGGAGGCAACTATCTATTGACCCATCATAACATAATAATCACAGCTCATATCAAATTATTAATATTTTATATCACATTTCTAATATAAAGATATTATTTCAGGGCCTCTCTGGTGGTGCAAGGAGTTAAGTCTCAGCAGTATGAAGCTATGGGCAGCCACTGCAATCAGAGTTTGGTCCCTGGCCAGGGAGCTAACCCACTTGGTGCAACAGACATCTCCTGTCTCACCCACTGTTCCCCTCAGCAGTGTATTTCAGTCAATCCACCTGTTCTGCTTCCCACTCTGTCTCTGGTGAATCCTCTCACCACCCCCACACCTCTGGCCTACACCCCAGCTTTTATTATGCATAAATATTTAAAAAATACTTTAATTTTTTTTCAGAAAAAGTGACTATGTGATATTAGGAAAATCATATCAGCTAAGATTGTTTAATATTTAAAGTCACCATACATAAAATCAATGAATTTTTAGCACACAATTACTATAATTTACAAATTAAATAAAGGTTGTATAACAGTTCATTCAGTTATTTAGGAATATTTTTCTGTGTCGACAAATTGTTTTAACCAAATTGTAATTATGTGATTTAAGTAAGTGTACTTTGCTTCAAAGCATTACATTGAATATTATTTTAGTGACTTTTCACTCAAATCACTGTATATCCATATATTTCATCCTAATTTGGTATATGTCTGTTTGAAATTATCAAAACCAGATAATCAGAGTTTTTGGTTTCATCTGAAATTTTTGGATATCTGAAGTATTGATGGAGTTATTTGTACAGAGACCAGGTAGTTCCAGAATTGAGGTGAAGAAAGGGGAAGGAGATATAGAAAATGAATGGAAAAGGGAGGCGAAAAAAGTGAAGATAGTATAAAACCCACTTGAGACCCTGATATTTCTTCTGGGCAAGATGCTGCCAACTGCTTCATAGTTTGCCTCTCCTTGACACTCCTACTGGGCACCCACAGAAGCTGCCTTGACACAACTGGCAATGACTTGACAACTGATCTTTTCCCTTTGCCTTGCATTTGATTGCTCAAATTTAAGCCATATTGGTATTTTCAATAGTAAGAAACGTGTATCAAGCCTGTAAACAAGCCAGGATTTGAAGCATAGCAGAGCATTTCCTTAATTAAGATATTTGTCCTGATCAAAGGTGTTCCATCAAGATGCATTTTTTTTTAAGATTTATTTATTTATGCATACAAGCTGGGGTACAGGCCAGAGGCGTGGGGCAGCGAGAGTGTTCACCACAGCCAGAGTGGGGAGCAGAACAGGCAGAGCGATGGAAATAAACTGCTGAGGGGAGCAGAGGGCAGGGCAGCAGAGGCCCACCGGGCCATGTGGGAATCTCCCTGGCCGGGCATCGAACTTGCATCACCAATGCTGACTGCTCCATAGCACAGTGCTTAACCGCTGCACCACCAGGGAGGCCCCAAGATGCATTCTTTATTCCTTGTTTAATTTTGTTTTACTCTGATTACAAATTAATAGATTCCTTATGCTGAAAAGAACTAGGCAATAGAAATTTTTAAAAATAATAATAAATCTATAATTCAACTACCAATGAAACACAACTATTAATACCACATTTTCCTTCTAGTTTTATTCCTTCTAGTTATGGGATATTATTGCACACACACACACATACACATATATGTATATATATTGAATAAACACATGCATACACACATATATACATGTTTATAGAACTCACATTTCAGTTTAAAAAAAAATGATTCTATATAAATAAATTTAATTCTGTACCCTATCTTCTAGCCAGAATTCCTTCCAGAGCAGGAAACATTATTTATAACATAATTTTTGTTTTGTATAGTATGACATTCTATAAATTTTATCACCACTTAAAATTATTTGTTTAATATATAAGCTGCACTCTTTTGTTGTTAAAAATTATGATAAAATAAACCAATTTTCTCAAAAAATGCATTTTTTTTTCTTTAGGACAGATTTACTGAAAGAAATTACTGGAATGATAAACTTTTTAAAGTCCCTGAAATATATCGATGCTTCTTCTAGTGATGTTAATTAGTAAATTCTAGTAAAAGTATATATAAGATATCATTTCTGAACTCTCAATAAAAAAGTAAAGAATATTCCCATATATAAAAACAACATGCTATTTCCTTGTATATCGGTATGACCATTTGTGAAGCTAATGTACTTGTTTTATAATTATGAATTACATATGTTGAGACTGTGCCAAATACTGGGAAGACTTTTATTAAAAAAGGGACTAAACGGATTCCTTTTCTCTCAAAGGTTACAGTTCAAGGAAATCTACTCTAGTGAAGCAATTAAAATTTAGTTCTTTAAGAGCTATGAAGTACAGATAATGCTATGGTATGACATAATGTGAGCAGTAGGTAGAAAGCTTCGGGAATCACTAATGCTACCAGTTGAAAGAGCATCTAGACTGAGAGTTGGTCATTTATATGAAGGACAGAGTGGGAAGATGCACACTGGGTCAGCTTAAATGTGTTACATGCATCTTCATTTGTCAGATGTCTCCTTAGCATCTTAACCCTTTGCACTCCGCTGTCACCTCTCAGGGGACATCGGAATTCTAGCATATCACTCGGCTGTCCCCTCTCAGGGGATATTGCAGTTTATTAGTGATTACAGGGAACTGAGTTATTTCAACGCAACTTTTTGAGACATGCATGTTTCCCTGAAGTTTTATCTTGAAATGGCACAAGACCAATTATTATAACACAAACCTACAATCTACCCAGAGAACATTATGCGGTGGACATATCATAACAGTCAGTAAGCCTGAAATGGTGTTAGAATATACGGCAAATATGGGTGGTGTGGATCGTGCGGATCAATACGCTTCTGCGTATTGTTTCCTCCGTAAATTGCTCAAATGGTGAAGGAAGTTATTTTTTTGGGGGTTGGAAATGTGTGTGATAAACTCATACATAATGTATCGCATTGAAAAACGAACAAGTAATGAAACTCCAATGACACACCACAAGTTTGTCAAGACACTCGTTGACCAATTAAAGGGCGATTTTCGTGTATCGAGAACGCGTCTATCCACATCTTCTGCGGACAATAGATCAAACAATGAACTACATATTCCCGATGTGGGACAAAGAAAACGGGACTGCATTGTGTGTTCTAACAGGAAAACACCTGGTGGCAGGCGTCAAACCACTTATTACTGTCAATGCATATTGGGGAGTGTTACAAAACTTATCACACTGTACAAAATTATAAACAATAAAATATTGGTTTTTTTTTTTTGCAAATATACATTCCTCGATGTCACCCAATTCATATAAGTCCAATATAATTATAATATGTTACTTGGTTCCAAAATTATACTAAATAATACGAGGGTCTGTAAATGCACGTTTCCGCTGCAAAGTAGTGTCAAGTAGCTGGTAGCCAATGTCCAGAATGGTTCGGAGTGCAAAGGGTTAAATCTCCACCTAAAGATGTATGTTTTTAGCATGCTCATGGCCTTTGGTGACTGTTAATATTTTCACCAACTGTACATTTTGTCATACCCCCTTGGGCACTGTAAGCCATTATTGTTAAAAGTCAGAAGTAGATCCAATCATCTATTTTTCGACACCTGGGTTTCTTCCATACCTTTGCTATTGTGAACAGTGCTGCAATGAACATATGGGTGCATGTATTCTTTTGAATCAGTGTTTTTGTGTCCTTTGGGTAGATTCCCAAAAGTGGTATTTCTGGGTCGTATGGAAGTTCCATTTTTAGCAGTTTGAGGAACCACCACATAGCTTTCCATATACACAACAGAGTATTATTCAGCATTCAAAGAAGATAAACACATGCAATTTGCAGCGACATTGATGGAATTAGAGGGGATCATACTAAGTGAAATGAACCAGAAAGAAAGAGAAAAATATTTAATGGTTTCACTTAAAACAGAACTATAAGGAAACCAAAGAGGAGAGAGACACTCAGTGAGTGGGTGGGGGGAGAGGGGAGGGTAAGGGCACAAAATGGAATAGAAAATAACACAAGGGACCACAGAGATGGATCATGGGTGAATTGGTAGTGGGTTACCCAAGGGGAATACAAAATGTAAAAGATATAGATAATAATAAAATATATATACATTAAATAAATAAATAAATCTGACAAGAGTAATAGAAAAAGTCAGAAACAGAAACAGAATCCTTCCCAGAACTTGACCATGTTGGAACCCTATTCACAGACTTCTGTCAACAGAATTGTGAGACAATACATTCCAACATTTAAGCCAACTTGTCTGTAATATTCTGTTATGGCAGCCTGAATAATACACTCCTATCTCAGAATAGAAGACTGAATGAATTAACAGGCAGAAAAGAGGCATTAGAAGAGAAACTGAGTAATACTTAGGCACACCTATATATCGCTAATAGGCTCTTTAGTCTCTGTCTGTTGCTTTTTTTAATTGTTTCTATTACAGCTAGTATAGTTTTTGTGTTTTTTTTTTTCCTTTTCCTAGTGAAGTTTTAACAATTATCCTTAGGTCTATACCAGATCTTTAGGCATTAAAAATATAAACTCTATTTCAGATTCTTTCAGTTCTTTGTCAATTGTGGTGACTACCAAATTGGTGTTTACAGAGGTAAGTCAATCAACCATGTTATATTACCAGTCTCCAACTAGTAGATTCCCCCCAACCCCCATTTCTAACATCTCTATTTCACATTTAAAATGATCCTGCCTTTGCATAAGCTCACTTAAACATGTAAAAGCTTTATGAGAAATGAATGTTGAGCTATTCTCTTTGCACTAACAAAGAATTTCTCAGCGGTGGAATAGATGAGGTGTGCTGCCTAGCAACACTCTTCCATATATACTCTGTTGCTTAGCAGCAAACCTTCAATATAGAACTACCTTGAATTGGTCTAATTCCTGTCTTTCCTTAAGGAGAATTTTATTGCTACCCTGATCTAGTTCTCTAAATAGCAGCAATGTAGAATCTGGACAGGGCATATGACCAACGTCTTCAGTTTGTCATGGCTCCTGTGGCACGTGGAGTTTGGTGAGACTGTGTGGTCTGTGCTTTGGTTTCCAAGTCCTGGACAAGCCAAATATTGAGAACACAATCTAAGATTCCTTACTGGAATTTCCAACAGAATCAACAGAAAATCTACTCAGTTATTTTGCCTCATAAGTTTATGCAAAATAGATTTAATAGATTAGTATTTTATTTAGTTTACAAATATGCTGTACTAGATAGGATTTGGATGAAGATAGAGAGAAAATTACTTTATTAAGTCACTTTACGCCTGTGTTAAACATTTTCTCTTTTGTCTTGGTTTGATTATTTTCTAGAAACGGAGGACTTTATCACACTGTCTATGTATGGACAATGCCTCGTGACTGATTGCTATTTTCTCTGAATACACTGCCAACCCAGATAAAACTGTCTTCTGAGGCCACCTATTTAGAAATAATAGTAATTTAATCATTATTATATCCACTTATTAGATGAACTAAGAGGTACACACAGGTAAAAGCACTTACCGCATATCAAAATTTGAGGGCATGAGTGACAGACTGAGAGATTACCCATAGAATTTACATTCTTAGTCAATGTGCTACTCTACTGTATTGGAGAAAATGTCCTTCTATTTTGAGGTTAATTTGTGTCAGATACTTTCAAAAGTACTTTTCATGTATTATTTATGCTCAGAAGACTAAGTCACTAATGATTACAATAATTATATAAATTACAATAAAATATAAATATATAATTCTTTAATCTTCTTACTAATCTTAGGAAGATTAAATAATACCATGCATGTTAAAATATTAGCTCCAATTCTGATATACAGTAAACACTAAATTTAATATTGGTATGGTGACACAGAATTAATTTAAATAATATTCACTATAGATAATATATATAATATGTAATATATATAATATATTTGCTATATATATAATTTAAAATGTATTTGCTCCTGTAACCTATAGTTAATATATGTAACTTCTGTTTCCAAATGAAATGGCAATTGGGAAGGAGCTTGTTTTACAGGAACCAAGTGGTCTGAAAGATCTGTGGCCGTTGAGATAAATGGTCCTCCTTGAGATCAAGATATCTATTTCCTAAAACCACTGGCCAGTTTACCCCATTCCCCTAAATAACATTTCTTCCCCAGGTTCTAGCACGTCCCCGTCTCACAAAATTTCCTAAGCACCCTTTCTTTGGGATGGTGGATTTGAGCTTGACTTGCATCACCTCAGTCGGCATTTTCTCAATAATAATAATAAAAAAAAAAATGCCCTGTTTCAAACAATCTGCCTTCAGGATCGTTTTCTTCTCTTTGGGTACTTGACAAGTACCCATAATCAGTATTACCTTTAGATGTATAGTCTGACAATCATTTCTACGACATATTCAGTTGGTCATCTTTGAACATCACTGTCAATTATTCAGGAAAAAATGTAATGTTTGAATCTTGTGAATATTATTTTGGTAAGTCCCCCTGCCTCTTAGTTCATAGATTATATTTCATTGTCATTTTTTAAGATTTTGTTCTTAGTCAATGTAATCTAGACAGAACCTACACCAAGAATTTTAACTACAGATTTCATTAATATAGTGACCGTTTATTCATTGACACATTTTTATGCATCATAACAATTGGCCCTGAAGATTCTTTGAATAGGAAAGTTAAAAGTTTATTTATACTACATGTATAGGCAATGTATTTTTGGAATTTTAAGTAGAAGTGAAATATTATATAAACAACATTGTCATTCTCTTTCTACCTGCAAACTAAAAAGGTATGAACGCCAGAGGTTATTCCTAGGCAGGATACAACCAATTTTAACTGAAGATATTTGAAATTAGTACAAAGTCATATATTATCAAGTTAAGTCAAAGCTGCTTTATGTGCCCACTTTATTTATGAAATTTGAATTGTCTTCTTTTTAATAGACAGGCTTGCTTTTTAGTTTAAAGATAGAAACTATTAGGCCCATGTCCCCCCATAACATTTTCAAGGGCACTAAAACAAACAAACAAACAAACAAACAAAAAACTAAATAGCAATCAATTAAGTACTACAGACATTTTACAAGTATTAATACATATATATGCTATTTAAAAAGAAGACGTATTCTTTTGGTTCACACATTAAACTTTACAAGACTTGTAGGATGAATAGGATTATAAGCTTACCTATCAAAACTATACATGTATTTAACCAAAACAACAGCTATAGTGACCCATATTCTCTAAGTATTTACAAGGCTAACTATTCTTGAATATTAACTAGTAAGGACATGCCTGTGTCCTTACTATAAATTCTACCCAGTCATTCATAAGAAGGAAAATGTAAGTAAAATTAATTGTGACAGCCAACCTCACGGTGTATTATGTTCACATTAGTGTCAAATTTCAGCCAAAAAAAATCAGTGCAAAGTCACTACTTCCTCAGAATTTTTCAACAGAAAATCAAATGACTGAGAAATTTAAAGGCAAAAATATTTCTCTGGTTTTGTTTACTCTCACTTAACTTTCATTTAATACTTCAATGCAAGATGCAAAAGCATAGATCATTTTTTTGTTTTCCTTTTTTAATTTGGCATAAAATAAAAATATGCTTTCATGAAAATTATCTATTCAGAATATGAATCATTTCTACATGTTTCAATCATGTTTTAATATATTTCAATAAGAAGTAAATTTTCAATAGTTGTTATTAATATATTCATTAAGATGTATAAAATTTGATGTAGATTTCCCAAAATACACCCTTGAGTTTTAACATATTCATGGGCAGCTTTGCTCTTCATGTTATCATAAGTTCTTTGAGTATGGAGCTATACTCTAATAGCTGTATTAGACTGCATTATACCCTATTATCTTATGTATACAACTTTTTTTGCTATAAATGGTTAAAGTGTTTTCAGTTGTGTGAAATGTTAGGGCACAAAATAAAAATTAAAACACATTTTTTAAACATAACCATGTTTGAAATGGCATGATCAATTAGATACAGCTAAAAGTTTGGGGGATTTTTAGACCAAAAATTGTCATATTTTCTATTCAACTGCTACTTATTTATGGAATAAATAATCACCTGTTTCTGGGTTTGGGGGTTCCTTGATCCTTGACTATGGCCTTGAAATAGTGCAAAGCCACATCTAGGCTAAGCAAAGTAAAGTTTAAAAGATAGTACAACCTGGAAAAGGTTTAGGCAAGCAGAGCCCATGGGAGAACAACTACAGGAAAGGCAAGGGATTCCTGAGTCAAATGAGGCGCAGGGTGCTGATTACTCCAGCCCTTAACTGGAATTTACTGCACAGGCACACACCATGCAGTGGTTCATCAGTCCAGGCAGGGGTTTCTAAGTCAAGTCCCCACCTATTGATACTGTGCTCCTGGAATGGGATTTTTATCAGGCCTGGCAGCAGATTGGGGCGGGGTCTGCCTTTTTCTCTTTGGTGTTTCTTGCTCTCCACAGGCTTTATTGATTTTTCTGTAAATTGGTTGGAGAGCTGCCTTCCTCCCTTCTGGACATTTCTTGGCTATCCTATGGCTTTCTCCCTCTGGCAAATGTTTCCTAGACTCCTAGGTATGCTGGCTGTTAATTTTCCATAGGCATCACCCTCCCTGCCTTAAATGCTAACACACCCAGTCTATTTTTCTCACCTCTGACTTACCACTGTGCAACATGTTATCATGTTATTTACTTAAGAAGATACATGGGGGCCTCCCTGGTGGTTGAGCACTGTGCTGTGCCAGGGACAATCCCACACGGTGCGGCAGACCTCTCCTGCCTCGCCCGCTGCTCCCCTCAGCAGTGTATTTCTGATCTGCCTGTTCTGCTCCCCACTCTGTCTCTGGTGAACCCTCTCGCCGCCCTGCGCCTCTGGCCTATACCCCAGCTTGTATAAATAAATAAATCTTTAAAAAAAAGAAAAGAAATGCATGGATAATTTATATGATTAATTTCTGTATCATGTACATTTCACCTGCTATTATGTAAACTCCACAAACAGGTGCAGCCTTTTTTCCATTTCTGACCACTGCATCCTGATCTAGAAAAATACCTGTGTTGGAGACTCATAGAGACACAGTCTGTGAATGAATACATGATTAAAGGCATATCATCACTACGATGATTTATGTTTCTTATATTATTAATAAATTATACAGGTCAGATGGGGTGGAACATAGTAAACTTTGAACATGCAGCTTCATTCTGCTTGTGTTTCATTTTTTGAATATGGTTATCTGAGACTGTATAGTTTCTAGATACAGCTTGAAAAAATAACCAATTTTTTAAGTTTAATTTCCCATATATAAAAACTACTTAAAACAAAGGACTCTGAGAGAAGTGAAATCATGAAATTTGCACAAGAAGACACCCTTTTAATAAATCGTACAATCACATATTCTCACAAATTCAGAATGTGATAGAGTCAAATAGTGTGTTTTTTTATTTAGTTGTGACAAACTATTGGAAAAGCATATTAAATGAAAACTAAAAAAGGGAAATTATAATAACTTGATATGTCATACTGATTTAAATTTTAAAAATTAATCATTTGTTAGCATATTTTCTTTTTTTTTTTTTAAAGATTTATTTTTTATTTATACATACAAGTTGGGGTACAGGCCAGAGGCGTGGGGCGGCGAGAGGGTTCACCAGAGACAGAGTGGGGAGCAGAACAGGCAGATCAGAAATACACTGCTGAGGGGAGCAGCGGGCGAGGCAGGAGAGGTCTGCCCCACCATGTGGGATTCTCCCCGGCCGGGTGTCGAACTCGCATCGCTGCTGCCAACAGGTCCACAACGCAGCGCTTAACCTCTGCGCCACCGGGGAGGCCCCTGTTAGCATATTTTCTTAATAGGTATATTTGGTAAGTATACATTTACCTGTGAGTTCTTGAAATTCAATAAATTAATCCATTACTCATTTTTCACTATGTGATCACAGTAATTGCAATGAAATGTGGCATTAAATCCAGTTGTCAAGCCTTATCCATGAATAGGCCTTATGAAGAGTAAGAGTAGGCAGAATATGTCATATGACTTAAAAGTACAAGGAAATTATTTTTACTTAAAATATCTTCTTCATTACATTTCTCTACCTAAAATTTCATTTTTAGAAATCTCTTGGGTTTTAACTTTAGTTTTCACTTAATACTTGGAAGTATGATTCTTCCTATACATGTGTTCTTTGAAAGTTCATCTGGGGATTCAGGGAGGACACGTCTTCTTACATCTATCCAAAGAACTGTTTGCCTATTTCAGCAAAGTCTTTTCTGATATGAAATTCAGATACAATATATAAAGAAGGAAAAAAAGGTCACCCTTGTAATTAGCAAGAGGATCCAGATCATATGTAGGGATAAAGTATGTTACATTACAGTGAGACAGTATTCATTTGCCCTTATGGGGATTAGTTGATCAAAATTTGAGGCCAGGGGAAAGACCATGAGTAGGAAGAAAATCCATAAAATAGATCTTATATTTAAAGGAATATTCAATCTACTGCTTCACCCTACTAAGGAATCAAGGATCAAAGATATTGTGATTTACTTAGAGGATCATAGATACACACAGATGAAAAATCACACTCTTATTTTCTGACATCTCTTTTTCTACTATGGACAATCTCATCCTATTTGAGTCAGAAAGAGGGAAAATGCAGTTGTTTTTTAATTTTTCTTGTGTGTGTTTTCTTATTTTGCTTTTGTATTTAATAAAACTCTTTTTGAATGATTAATCAGAACAAAGAGTATATTTGTTAAGCAAATTAACATAAACAAAACCTCATCCCATTATTTAAACATTGTAATACTTCCAACTTTTGAGTAATAAATAAAAAATATTCAGTCACTAATAATCTCAATTCACTTTTCTCTTGTATTTTACATTTAGCAATTAATATTCTTTAATATACCATGAGTTTTCCTTGGACATTATATTTGTTGTCCATACCGTGTACCCTTCACTAGAATTAAACTTTTTGAGGACATAACTTCTTACTGATTTTATTCATTATGTTCCCAGTGGTTCTAATAGTTTTGCATATATTCACTATTCAATAATATTTTCTGAGCATGAATGGAAGAAATTTGATGCAAGAGAAGCACAATCTTTACTTTGAACAAGATATATCGCTCCTAATACCCAACATAGTACATATAAAAGGCAAATGCAGATGTTATAAATAGGCAGTGACAAATGAATCAAGGAAGCGCCATAGAAAATAGTAATATTAAAGTATAGCAACTCATCTTCTAGTGGCCTGCTACTTATCGTCCATATGTCCTTCATAAGTGAGCACTCTGTCAAAGTTTCTACATTTGCAGTGCAGTGACTGCAAATTTGTAGGATTTATTTCTCCATTTCCTTCTACCTTTCTTTTCAAAATTTCCTAATGAATAAAAGATAAAAATACAAAGAAATTGACTTCAATCTTCATGTATTATTCAAAACACTCTGTGTATAGTAATACCTACATGCTCTTTAATTAGCTACCTTGGGCAGAAAAGGTCCAGTTTAGAATGTAAAAAAATAGTAGGATCCAGAAAGCAGCAAAGGGAAATCTATTATTAGATTGTCTATTGAAAGGAGAAAATGGGCTTGGTATTATTTCAATGTTAATGGTATGTATTATTTAACTATAAGCTGTGTCAATCGTGACACACTGAAAGTCTTCGTTTCCATATCACTTGGAATAAAAAAGAAATGCTAAATATTATTTTAATTTTTGACATATTGTGTGATCACTAATATCAAACCAGTTTTTATATAACAAGATTGTTAACTATTATAAGAGTGTATAACCATGGTGTAGACTTTCTGAATGTGTCAGAGTTTTTTCAACAAAACTGAGTCAATATCTATTTTGACTTTGGTTGGCTAACACCTTAGGTCATCTTCAACCAATGTAAACTTAATTGAGTCATTGACTTTAAGTGTAAGGTTTTTGTAGCATATAAAGTATGTGGTTTAAAATGTAATTTTATTGAAATGTGTTAAAATAACCTTATAAATTAAGAAAGAAAAGTTGAGGCAGGTCATTCTAACCCATAAATAAGCCTTTTATTTGCTGAATATTACGATTAAAATCCTAGTGACAAGAAGACCCACCTTATTTTGCATAATCATAAGGATAAATGAAAGCAAGACTAAAAAACAAACATTTTAATTTTGAGAAAGGCAGCTATAGGTAGACTATAACCTAGAAAATTGCACATAATACACAAAAATAAGACATCAAAAATTGTGACAAACGATAAATAAATGTAAGATCATCCTCTAGAAGTTTGAGGTCATTTATTGTGGCATAAATGACTTCTATAAATAAAAAAGCCTACAGTACTATATAATCAATTTTATTGTAATATCTTATGAATTTTTAAAATTATGTCCATTTTTCCTTTTAAATTAGCATGGAAGTTTATAATTTAAAAAGATTTCTACTAGAAAATTAAGTAGAGAAAAATTTTTGACTTTACTTATAAAGTGATGATGATGAAATTAAGTTAAACAATACAAAATTATTTTCTTTCCTTCCTCTCATTCTCCCTCCTGATTTTCCCTTGAGACAACCATATAGCATTTATTACACACAAATAATATATTAAAATTCCACTTGGTACTGATTCTATAAATACAAATGTGACATGATCTCTGATCCCAAAATATGTTCATGGATAATCTGGAAATGTTTTCAAGTAAAAAGAATCAAAAACAAAATTTTTATTAAGTTTTTTTTTTGATTTGTTTAAATTAAGTAGACATTTGTGAAATTCTTTCTATAAATAAGTTTTTAAACAGATGTTCTCTTATTTTTCTGAACCACATTTACTACAACACTTGTCATATAGAAGTTGCTCAAAGTCATTTTACTGACTTAATATTTTGTATATTTTTATGTGAAATATCTGCTGCCTCTTCCATTCTAATATTCCCTTGTTGTTAATGTAAAAACTGTAGCTGCAAGTCTGTTGAGTGAAGAAATGCATGTAAACATTGTCCATAAATATTTAAAAATTCATACAATTCATACACTAGTAATCAAACTTCTATGTAGAGTTCCTTGATCCAATTCCAACCTGTGTATGGAGACATCCCCGTACCAACAAGCCATTATTGGACACCAGCAGTTTGCAGGAACATTCAATTCTATTCTCACACTATCTATCTGGACATTGCATCATTTTCCACAGGTTAAGGGCTCAGTATCCCAAGACCACTCTTCACTTCAGAAGTCGAAGATAATTTCCACAGTTAGCTGGACTTCTGACACCAACCAGCTATAGAGAGACATTGTCACAACCCCTTCCTCAGACTTCAGGTGCCTTTATCAAGACCAGATTATTATCTATGCTTCTGAAAGACTGGCTATAAACCAGAGTTTCCCAGAACACCCTCCTTAATTAGCTAAACTGACACACAGAGCTCAGGAATTCCATTTACTCAGTAAATCTTTGTGAAAGGACATGGAGCTTGGTTTGAGAGTGTCTGTGTCCCTGGCACCACACAATGGCTGGAAGGCTGAGAACGCTCACGCAGTATGGGTCTAAAGATAGACCCTGAGGCTAAGTGACTTGAGCCAGGGAACAGAACACACTCTGAGTGGGGCCCTGTCTTCTTTCCCCTTCATTATTGCATTCCTATGCGACTCCAGTGAGATGATTAGATAGGATAGAAATCCCGAGATTGACCAGACATCTGGTCTTCAGACCACCCTGGACACCCAGATTTTGGGAACAGGGAAAAAGTAGTAAAAATAGCTGGCCTTGTGCATTCTGTGCTAAAGAATGTATAAAAGTTCACTGCAAATAAAATTTGATGCCTGAAGAGCTCAGTCCCCTGCACAAGCTTTGTGTCAAGTTCAGTTCTTTCTGCACCCCAGGTCCTTGATCCTGGAGATCTACAAATCTTTGGTTTATAATAAAGGATTCTGCAGGATAAGAAACAACAGGCAGATGAAAGAGATGCATAAAGCATGGTATGAGGAAAGAAAACCATTTCCCCGCCCTCTCCAGATGTGCCACACTCTCCAAATCTTCATGTGTTCACCAACCTGGAAACTCCCTGATGATCCCAAGTCTTAGGTTTTTGTGAGGCTTCATTAGTCTATTATGGCTAATTGACCACTGACAATTGAACTCTATCTCTAATTTCTTGCCCCTCTCTGGAGGCCTGAAGGTAGTACTGAAAGTTCTCTCCTAAATTCCTGTTGGTTTCCCTGGCAACCCATGCTCACTTCTCTCCCATCCTCAGCTGTTTCCCAAAAGTTACTACTTTAATTAACACAGTGAAAGATACCTTTAATACTCTATACCTAGAAAATGCCAAGGCTTTTGGCAACTTATGAGATGCAAATGTAGATACAAATCAAACATGTATAAGCAATGTATTTTGGTCATCTGAAAGATGTTGTGTGTGTGTGTGTGTGTGTGTATTTATATGTATAAATAAATCACAGTATTACAAGTACAATTATAATCCATGGGAGAAAATTAAGAACGGTCTTCAGTACATTTATTTTGAGTCAGCATATCATGCACTTATAGGTGATAAAGAGGCAATTTATTGTACAATTTCAAGTCATGTTTTTCAATCAGAAAGAGTGGTTTATACACCAAGAACAAATGACTTGGTTGCTAATGATATTGTATTTACTCCACCTTACAATGGGAAATACTGATCCATAAAGTTAACTGATGTGTTTCTAGCATATAGTAAATGCCTCATAATAGTTGCTACCCAATAATGTCATTTATGAATGGTTTCCAAAGTTTAAAAATCCTGCTGAGAACTTGTGACAAAAGCAAATATTACACTTGTTATAGCTTATTTTATATCTTTCCTCAAGCAATTTTCCTACATACCATTGAAGTGACTAATTCCCTTAGTAAATGCTCTAGTAATATCTTATTGTTGTCTTATGTAAGGGTGCAAAACACATCATCAGGTATTCCTTTGTGTCCTTCTCAGACAGAATTAGTAATCAAAATAACATTAAGCAAAGGAAAAGCAATCAATTTAATAACATACCTATGTAGAGTTCACACTGCTGCAAATTTAAGAATAATGGAGCAGACCAGGGATATCAATTCTGTGTTTGAGAATTGGGGCAGCAAGGACAGAATATAGGTAGTTTTATAAGACAGACAAGAAGAAGATGACCTCACCCTTACGCTGAGTCAAGATGAGACTCTTAAACAGAGAGATTGAGTTCACCGATAATCCTGTATTGATGAGACCCCCAAACCACATTTTTCCAGTTCATAAAAGGGGAGCAATGATTGTTTCTTCAATTAAGAAAAAGACAACAGTTTAGGACATATTAATAGCTCCTTTGATTAAGGATGGGTAAATGACTTCAGCAAGAACAGAAGCTTCACCTAGCCTTCAGCTCTCACTGCTCTCATTTTATTTTATTTATTTTTTTTAAAGATTTATTATTTATTTATTTTTTATTTATTTTTTATTTATACATACAAGCTGGGGTACAGGCCAGAGGTGTGGGGCGGCGAGAGGGTTCACCAGAGACAGAGTGGGGAGCAGAACAGGCAGATCAGAACTACACTGCTGAGGGGAGCAGCGGGTGAGGCAGGAGAGTTCTGCCGCACCATGTGGGAATCTCCCCAGCCGGGCGTCGAACTCGCGTCGCTGCTGCCGACAGCTCCACAGCGCAGCGCTTAACTGCTGCGCCACCGGGGAGGCCCTCACTGCTCTCATTTTAAACAATTTGCATTCTTTAAGTAATGGTGATAAACCACCAAATGTTCATAGGTCCTGGCTTGACCTCTCCTTCCTACAAGTAGATAAAAAGTGTCCTATTCTGGGCCTATTTAGAAAAACCTTTCTACTGTTTTGGGGTGACTGACCCCTTAGAAAAATTCATTTCATTACTATATTTGATTACTATTAAGTAACTTACTATTAAGTAACTTTTATCATTTAACTTTATATCTTATCTAGACTATAAGGTCCATGAGAACAGGACCTTATATTTAAGGATATTTAATTTTTTTCCTGCCAATTATATTATTCCTGAAACAATAATAACAACTCAGAAAATGGTTAAATTACTTAAGAAATTACTATACGTCAATTGTTTTTAGACCAACACAAACCTTAATTAATTTTAGCATGTGTTTTATAATACAGCTTTCTTATGCTAGGAAAGTAACATTAAAGATCGTCTATGGGCCTCCCTTGGTGACGCAGTGGTTAAGCGCTGTGCTGTGGAGCTGTTGGCAGCTACAACATGAGTTCAACACCCGGCAAGGGAGATTCCCACATAGAGTGGCAGACCTCTCCTGCCTTGCCTGCTGCTCCCCTCAGCAGTGTGTTTCCGTCGATCTGCCTGTTCTGCTCCCCACTCTGTCTCTGGCGAACCCTCTGGCCTGTACCCCAGCTTGTATGCATAAATAAATAAATCTTTAAAAAAAATCTTTTATGATGCTTTCTCCCTTTTTAAAATCTAAAATTTGTAAAGATCTCCAATCAACAATTAATTTAGTTGAACCAATTTTGCACCTATTAGATTATATGCACTTTAAATAGATTTTTAAAGTCATGTTTTAAATGTTATTTGTTATTAAAATAGGACAGACTACTTCATTTAAGCAAGAAATCATATAGTTAGGGACAAAGCAACAACTTTATTAGTTTTTAATACACCTTTAAACTTGTCATCCTTTTCAACTAGAGTTATATTGCCTTTCAACAGCTAAGAATATGAAGAGCAAGGTAACCTTTGAGAAAAGGAAAGAAAAATGTCATCTTTATTGCCAATAGGGCACAAAAACATGACAGATTTTTTATCGGTAATATTCAGGATACTGATGACAAAGGTGTCCTGTCAGTGAATGATAATTATTGAATTTCTGTGAGTGTGTTAGAATTGCACTGTTTTCAAGAGCAGAGGTGAGATGCAAAAGAAGAGTGATTATTACCCTCTTAGCTTCCATTCAAATGCTTTTCTCTTTTAACACATCCCTTTGTGCCATGTTTGTGAATGTCCAGTTCATTCCTGAATCCCCTTCATTTTTAACA
The DNA here is from genome assembly GCA_004024925.1 of Scalopus aquaticus. NCBI lineage: Eukaryota > Metazoa > Chordata > Mammalia > Eulipotyphla > Talpidae > Scalopus > Scalopus aquaticus. The sequence continues at coordinate 28,003 of PVIJ01011938.1, forward strand.
GCTGCTCATTTCAGCAACATACACAATTATCACCCCTGATTTATAATCCAACTTATTTGTTTCAAACCCTACATCCAGGGCTACATATTGTAGTTTATATTCTCAACTGTTGCCTTTAAGCAAAGCAGTCTGTTAAGCTAAGTCACACAAAGATTAAAGTTCACTTTATTGTTCTTTCCATCTGTATATTCACTTTAAAAGTATATTGTGGAAATGGCACTATCTTACATTAATGTAGCAATAATTGGGTAAACACAAGGACTTTTTTGTAGGTAGATTTAAGCGCCATTAGGCAGAGCAGAATTCTCATTGACTTTCAGATTGAGGCCTAGTTTTCTATACTATGTATTTTTATAGTTTAATTTGCTAGAAGAAAAATATCACTCAGTGGTTTCATTTTTTAATCCATTTGATCAAATGATACAGACTTTAATTTTTAAAAAGTCATCTTTTGCAATAGTCTTAAGAATAGAAAAGAATGATACTAGTGTTTAAAATGATTAACCTAAGGCATGTTATATTTATCATCAATATTGCAATGATCAGACCAAACTTGCTGTGATGGTGTGAAGCTGTCATTGTGCTACAAGTAAGGACATTTAGGTTTCTCAGAAATTCTTTCTCAGTACGTGAGCCACCACTGACATTATCATTGGAACACAGCTTAGGCCTCCTGGCAAAGGAATTACATAGTGTTAATATTTGAAAGAAAACTATGAAACTCCCCCTGCCGGCAGAAAGAACTGAGAAAATTATCCATAGTATACAAATCTTTTTTGCAGGCATCAGAGAGGAAAATAAAATGATAAGAATCAATCAGTTGCCCAAGGAAATATAATAATCAGAAACCAATCAGCAAGTTAACTGCTCTGGGGTGGTGAGTGGCTTTCTAATGGCTGATAGGTAATGATACATAGTCAGAAAAACAGGCTTATAGGTAAGTAACCTTCATTTTTCCAAAGGCAATGCACACCATCTATTATACTGTCATGATTCCATAGCTGGAGGCTTAGAGAGCTCTTAACTTGTAAATAGATTTTGGGTAATGGTTAACTCCAAATGACTTCATTCTTGAGGCAGATTATAGATAGCAATTTTTTAGGAAGGTTTGATGGTAAGAGTAGCTAGTTGCCTTGTAATTTTCCACAATTGTAACATTTTGACCCTTAGAAACTGTTGAAATAGTGTTGTTTGACACTTCTTTTTTATTGTCAGGTTTTTATTGTTAGAGCAGCAGTGTCTTCTCAAATGTCTAAGGTTTTCATGTTCAGTCTAAATAGTTGTGCACATTAACTTTCAGAGACAGTTTTAACAATGAATATATGTAATAAGGCATAGTGGAGCTGTTTTCTTAGGTTGTGGCATTTTAACAGAAACCAAAACCTAATCCAAAGACACTCTAATGAGAATTTTAGGTCCTGACACCTCTTTGAATAGATAGCATTACTCATGGGGGAGAACTCAATAGGTTTTAGCAAATGCTGCATATATATTATTTGCAAAATGCTGACCTAGAATAGGACAATGACTTTCTTTGATTATAGTATGGCAATTTTCCAAGGTCAAAAACATAGTAGTATGTATCAACTTTTATTACAAAGTGAGAGCTGACAGAAGTAAAACTGTGTTATGTTGCCCTATGTGAAATTATCATAGGTGTTCATGATGGCCATACCCATGTTCACATTTTACAGCACATGTAGCTCATACAAAACAGTATATGATAATCATAAGGTGATCTTTCTTCAGCTGAAATATTATACAGATGTGAATTACAGGAGAGCAAGAGGGAGATTAGAGATTGATAGCAAATGGTAAAATGCTGACAGGTAAGAAAAAAAGCATTGCAATTTCAGGGAAGTGACTCAACATAGAGGTTTGCTACCACACCTGCTGGTCTAATATGCATTGTAACAGAAGGATAAAGACGCAAACAGAGGCAATGGTCAGAACATGAATTGCTGTGCATGCAAACTAAGGTCTATGGACATGCCGTAGATCTGTGAAGAGAAGGATTTTGTTGCAGGGGGAATAACTGAAGAAAAATTACAAATCTGCATTTTCTCCTGCATTTCAAAAGGGCTTTGTTGAATGCCATGAATAATATATATTTTTATAACTTGGATGATCTATTTTATTGAAGAATGTTACCAAGAAATTGGCACTGCTTTTTAATAATAAAAAATAATTTTTTAATATCTAGAAATATTTTTAAAGGAACATAGAAGCAGCCTTATCATTCATCCTACTCATTTATGATTTTCTTCATAATTTACCTGGCAAGGTAACATGCATATCATTGCATGTTCATTTGATAGAGAAAGCCACTGAGGTTCAGAGACTTCAAGTTACTCTCAATCTCATATCATAGATGAACTAAACATAAAATTTCATTCTTTTGAGGCAGCATTTGCTAAGAACCTATTATTTGGCAGGTACTGTGCTAGACAAAAAATAAAATAGAGTTTTCTCACCCTTTTCAAAACTAGCTGTTTTAGTTTTGCGTCTATGTATTCATTACCTACTAGGACTAGCCCATCCGTAGCACCATTACCACGTGTGATCTTCTGGAAGGGTCACTTATCAGGCCACCCTTATTACCATTTGGCTTACTCTAAAAATCCTGGACCCCAGCCCCTACAGAGACACAACACTGCATGCTTCACACTTAGACTGTTCCTACAAATTCCTTTTGTTAAATCACTCAGTCTGGAATTGTGGTTACACATTGGTTGTACCATACTCATTCTATCCTCAGAATACGTCCTTCACAAAAATCCAATGCTGCACTTGAAATTATATTGCTAAGGTAAAAGGACTATAAGCTGTTCATGGGTACAGAGTTACAGTTCTAATGCCTGTGAAGAAATTGCAGAACAATTTGTTGCAGCGGTGCTCTGGTATTAGAAAGATACGTTAGGGGCCTCCCTAGTGGCGCAGGGGCAAAGTCTCAGAACTATCACACTATTGACACTGCAGTCTAAGTTCGATCCCCACTCAGGGAGTTGACCCACCCCATTTCTCCCACTGTTCCCCTCAGCATTGTATTTCAGTAGATCCTTCTGTTCTGCCCCTCACTCTGTCTATGGTGAATCCTCTCACTCTCTGCATTTCTGGCCTATACCCCAGTTCTTCTATGCATAAATAAATCTTTAAAGAAAGAAAGATAAGTTAGTCTAGGTTGATATAAGTAGGCTTTCTAATTAATGTAGAAAAAAATCTACAGAATTATTTTTTCTACTTTAAGATTAAACATCAATTAGAAGATATGTTAGAAAGCTATTGGAGAGAGTAAAATAAAGATACAAGCAAATTAAAGGAAGTAGGATAGATAAGTGTGATTAGGAAAAATATTTAGACTATATAATCAAAATAATTTATCAGCTGACTATGTGGGACTGGAAAAGAAAAATCTATATCAGTATGTCTATATTTTTGAGTTGAACACTCTAGTACTTACTAGAATGAAAAAAATGTGACTTGTTTATCTCCATCTTATAAAAGTTGAGTCTATGTACATCTCTTCACATGTATACAGACTGCTACTCACTCATTGTCTCTCATACACTCAGATTCCTAGAAAATCCCATTAATTTTTAAGTTTAAAATAATATATACTCACCATGAGTCTGAACTGCACCTATATACTTGTATATATTAACGCATACATAATGTGTATAATATATATGCATATACAATTTCATATTAAAATACATACAGTTGACACATAATCTGAGATAAAGTTACTTTAATCATTTAAATTAATGTTTTAGGATGGTAATGGTAGGAAAAAGTTAATATTTATACAAAGGACTTGTTGATGCCCAAATGCCTTTATACATACTGTTTCTTTAATTTTAAATTACAACATTAATAATCTAATATTAATGTAGTACATGCAATATACATTTATTACACATTAATTATGCACTAAAATAGAAAATACTTATGATTCGAACAAGACAATTTATCACACTATTTACTCAATAATTAATCATTGTTTAATATCTGTTTTTTTCTAAGCATTGCTCTAAGAAGCAAGGAAAAGAATAGAATGGAAAAATTTCATAAGTGACTATACAAATTGAGATTATACCACAGTGATATGGAATTATAACCCAACTGAGATAGTAATAAATTTAGGGAAAAATACAAGCTGCTCATAGTCCTATATTATTTGAATTATTACAACAAATATACACATTCATTTTTCAATAAAGTAAAAATTTTAATTTAAGCATAGTTTTGATTAGATTGAAAACAGAAAACAGCAACCAATGGAAAATATGTGCTTTTTGTTTTAAAAACAGGATTAATGAATATTTTAATCAAGCTAATAAAAGAGTTAATAAAACCTCTTTGGCCTTGAATAAATTGTTATTTTTAAAATATCATGACTAGTAGGAATACAAAAATAATTCTGATACTACAAAATTCATTTTTTGAAAAATATCTTTAATTTCACTATAATTTAAATATACAGAACTAATTTTCCACAAAATAGAATTTGGTTTTCAGTACTAAAATATAGAGCTATAGATTTGATTAATATTAACTAACAAATTATTACATTATTGAGAATTTTTATCTTAGGGATTTATTAATTTTAGTTAAAATTTTCAAGTAATTGAATGTACTAACAACTTATTAGAAACATTTATTTTTTATTTAAATGTACTATATCTCAAAATCAGTATGTGGCAATAATGTTCTCTGTCATGTAAAATTTGGTTTGATATGGTCATTAAGCACACAGTTTTCTTTTGTGAAGATCTGCCTATTCCCACTTTTTCAAGAATATAAAAATCCCCAGTTGTTATGCATTATCACCAGTATAGGGTACAAAATAAAGGTTCTGTGTAGCAAGGAGGAAGCGGTCAATATCTCATTAGTCCTGCTGAACAAGATTTACACTGCAACACATCCTCAGCTTCAGCCTATAAATTATGTAGAACCTTTACCCCCAACTCAGGGACAGATCAGGCTGTTATTCAGAGTAGGCAAAAAAAAAAAAATAAAAAAAAAAAAATCATTTCATGTGCTGAATTTAACTTGAGGTTTAGGTTCTATAAAGCAAATTTTATCTTAAACACTATAAAGATATGTGGATGGAGTAGCCATTTTTATGAAATCATGATCTACAATATCGGATATTAGATTTTGTAGCTATAAAATCACAATAAAGAAATGGACAGAGAATTATATGAGAGGAGCATTTATTTTCTAAAAAGAGGACTGATGCATAGCTTTGAATACTTTAGACTGTTCTTAGGTTTTCAGTGCCCATGTGTTCAGTTACCTGAAAGTTTTTCCCCAGGGCACTTAAAAATAGTAACATGACAGAAAGTTAATTCTATAAAAATAGCAAAGATATTCTAAAGCGGCAGATTAATAGTTCCTAGAGTGAATAAGGACTTACACACACACACACACACACACACACACACACACACACACACACACCATAGATATCTAGATAGACAGATGATAGATAGATGATAGATAGATAGATAGATAGATAGATAGATAGACAGACAGATAGATAGATAGATAGACAGATACATTTTACAATTTAGAGAGAAAATGATTTTCCAGATTATACTTGGACTAAGAAGTTATGGGATCTGAATTTGAATGCTGGTTAGAAATATACCTATTCAGGGAGGAAAAGGTGGACACATTATTTAAACTTCCCGCTGCATGTTTCATTCATCTAGTAAAATGGGATAGCAATAACTTCTAGTAATATTTATGAACCAAATATGTGCACAAAACTCTTACAATGTGTCCCTCAGAGAATACGTATTTTAAAATATAGGTATTACTCTTTGATTTTGGTCCTAACATTTACTTTCATCTTACTCATTTATTTTTTTTTTATTTTTTTTTTATTTATACATACAAGCTGGGGTACAAGCCAGAGCTGTGGGGCGGCGAGAAGGTCCACCAGAGACAGAGCGGGTAGCAGAACAGGCAGATCAGAACTACACTGCTGAGGGGAGCAGCGGGCGAGGCAGGAGAGATCTGCCGCACCATGTGGGATTCTCCCCGGCCGGGCGTCGACAGCTCCACAGCGCAGCGCTTAACCACTGCGCCACCGGGGAGGCCCCATCTTACTCATTTATAATGTGATGACAGAATCCTACATAGCCTCCAAAATGTAATCTTTTTGAGTCTCATATTAATCACACCACCACACTATCCATATACCTTATCCTAATTTCTTTGATCAAGTGTCCAAGGACTTTTACTATTTTTCTTCAAAATATTATTTTATCTCTTTCCTCTCACAGTTTCTCTTTTCCAAACGTGCTTGTCCATCAAACTCTGTGGCTTCATAGTTCTCCCTTTGTGCCTTTTCTCATCGCCCATTGTCATGGTATTCTCACCCTGAACAAATGTCCCCCATTGCTATTCTGGACTATGAAAAAATTGTTATCTTCTAAGAATCAATCAAAACAGCCTGTGTATAATTTTCACTGACTCTCATCTTGTCCCTCCTTTGTGCTGTGTGTGGTTAGTATTTATATAACACTAACAACAAATTGCATTATGTTGTAATTGTGCAAATTTTCTCTACTTTCCTAAATTATAAATTATATAAAAACTTCCATAATGCTCTGCATATGCATGTAGTATTAATTCAAGTGATATGTGTGCGTGTGTGTGTGTGTGTGTATGTTTGGAAGAGTAACATTGTGACATTAAACTTACCCGAGGCATTTTCTGCTCACAGAAAGGAATCAATATCCAAATGAAAATAATAATTTGATCTTTTTTTGCCATTAAACACAATACTTAAATGTGGAATATATAATTTTGCTATGTAATAGCATTATAGTAACAGCTATTTGTAATATGCTTTCTGATAATTTAGAAAGCAGTATAAATGCAAGACTGATAATTTTGAAATAGGACTTTTAAATTATTTTTTTCATATTTACCTATGGTTAGGCAACAACTTTATGAGAAACAAATATATTTGCAACATCAAAACACTACTGTATTGAAGAAATCTATAATGGAAAGTACAGGGCAACTTTAGAAGACTTTACTATGAAATGAATATAAGCTAACCTTGAGGTGAATGAACGTTTGCTTAAGAGTACTTTTTAAAAGATTTGCTAATACTTAGTGAGCCAATGTCACCAAAAAACTTTCAAGGAAAAGAGGTCATTTCATAATCAATATATTGCTTAACCTCTAAGTTGGATACAAATCAGAAAAGAGCATGAAATATATTCAGATTAATGTCTTTTGCAAGAAGAATCTGGCAGAAACATCCTATAGCAGCTGGAGTTTATGCAGGTTCCTCTTAGGCCAGAAGCCAGTAGAGAATTGCAATAATCTAATTCTGAAATAACAAAAGCGTGAATGACCATTTCAAGGTCTAATTCAAATAGACATGGTTACAACTTAATAGGGTTCCTTTATGAGAAATATAGAGTACCTTCCATAGGAAATTCAATATTTTAAAAATTCTAGAAAATATAAGAAACCACAGTGATATTTTTATGATCATTTTAACCAATAACTAAGAATAAGCTCAAAAAAGGAAAATTTAAAACACTAAGTATAACAATATAATAAAGGAAAAAAAGGTGCATTGCAGCTTTAATTATTTCTGTGAATATTCTTCCACAGTACAAAATTAGTATAAATCACCTAATCATATTGTAGGTATCCTGCCTGCCAAATTTTTGAAACCATATATACATATACATATATATATATATTCAAATTTGCTAGAATACTTTAAAATGTATAGAAAATAACAGGCGGTATAATAAAATAATAAATTAGCAGCTGGCAATGAAATTACATTTGCAGTAAAAACCTTAAAACTTTTACAGTCAGTCTTATAATGCAGAGTGAAAAAAAAATAATAATTTTGTTAATGAATGCATACATGTGATTATAGTTGCAGTTATAATGGATGACTCAAATGATTAACTTGATTTTAATGTCATACTCTGTGACCACAATCAAATGTAAAGTTAAACTCAAAGAAAAAGTCAACCTCAAAATAATCATTGTTTGTATTGTTGTAAGCAGTGCATGCTCTTAAACATAAATAGAAATTTATTTTCATACCTTGAGTTTCTCTTTGATTGAGGCTACCAAATTGTTTAACTTTTCAATTCATTTAAACAAGTACATTTGATATGCCTCCCTCCCTCTCATTCTCTTTCTCCTTCTCATTGTTTCTGTTTCTTTTCATGTATTCCCATCGCTACAGACACAGGTTATACAATTACAATCTGCATACCATAACTGAAAACAGTTTATTTACTTTGAGACAACAATATATAATCTGTTTTATGAGTTCACGATAAGTATTACTGAACTCATAGATCTTTCAATGAGTGATTAGCATTCCAATCCTTACATTTTCTGCTGACAGATCCACACAGGAAGGACAGAAATGTCTGTGCCCAGATGTTTTAGCAATCCCATTGGTAAAAATCTAAAATATTGAATACTTCTCAAAATATCAAAGATAAATCTACCATATAATCAATTAGTTCTACTCCTAGGTATTTAACTTAAGAATGCAAAACTAGTAATTTGAACGGATATATGCATTCCTATGCCCATTGCTACTGTGTTAATAACCAAGATAGGGAAGTAACGTAAGTGCCCATGGGCAGATGAGTGGAATAAAAAAATGTTGTGTTGTATGTATCTATCCATTCATCCATCTAGCTATCCTCTATATATCTTTGTTTTAACAAATTCTATACCATATATATATATATGTATATGTATGTATATGTATGTGTGTGTGTGTGTGTGTATATATATATATATAGATAGATAGATAGATAGATATATGCACAATGGAATACTAGTCAGTTATAAAAAAGATGAACTCCTGCCACTTGCAACAACATGGTTAGAACTAGTGAGGATTAGGCTAAGCAAAATAAGCCAGGAGAAAAACAAATACCACATGGTTTCATTCATATATGGAATATGAAGAAACGAAAGAATAGTCAGACAAAACCCAATCAAAAACAAACCCTAGAAACAACTGACAGAGGAGGGCTATGGCTGTTTGTTGGTGGATGTGGTGTGGTGACATTCATATGAACAGGTATGATTCTGTAACTCTGAATCACATACATACATATTTATAAATCAATGTTACCTCTAAAAAATATGGAAAAACCATATAAGCCTTCTTTCAAAAGCAGAAATATACTCTATTCAACCATATTTAGCAATATCTTCTATTCAGAAAATACTCAATTTAGAATTACGAAATAATTAAGATTAATAAAAATCTTAATAGGTACTTTATATCCCTACTTCAGTAAAAATATCAACATCAATTTAATAATTCATAAAGGAACAGCTCTGTATTTCCCTCTGTGGATTTTACATGAAAGAACTTGAGATCCAAAATATGAAATATTATTAAGTTCCTATTGAGATTAGCAATAAAATGCAAAGACAAAAGTGAGCGTAATAAAAAGCTTTAACTAAAGAAGATCAAAGAAGAGAGGAAGAAAGGGAGGAAAAAATAAAACAGCAGATTTCAAGCATATAAACCCAGGAAGAAACAAAGGAAGTTTACAGAGTAAAATTATAAAGTGTTCCCTCAGGATTATTCTAACAAAATCCTGAAAATGGACTGTTGCTGGAGGGAAAAGTGGGTCTTTGATCTAAACCTCAGTTCAAACTAAGAAGTAAAGGTGAACTATTTAGAAAGAAAGATGTGGAAACAAAAAACTGACAGAAATGCAATTAGCAAACATTCTGTCTTGTTGTACATATTCATATTATTGAAAGTCAGGAATTCCTGACTCTCAGGACAGGTTCTGATACCAACAAATCAGGGTCTTCGCATCTTTGCTGTTGGTTTTTTAATCTAAGCAGCTTCAGTTTTATGATCAGAAAAACATTTTAAAAGAGCAAAGTCTTCTAGCCTGGGACTCCTGCTTTTGAAAAATAAAAAAGTACAGAAGCACAATAAATTACCATGAGGGTTCTAGCTGCCTTTCTCACCTAAGCAGCAGTTAAATGTTGATTTGTATGACTTTTACTGGGAACTAATATAAACATCAGGTTTGTCACCAGTCCACACATCAACCCTTCAAGCAACAGGAGAATAAAGCTTTCTTTCTTCTTTTCCAGCTTCCAAATATCATGTGAATATGTTGTTTAAATAAATTCTAAACCAGTATTTTGCTGACAGCACTGAAAATATGATTCTAGTTTGTGGGTATAATAGAATACTACAGGAAGACATAGATGAGAATTGCATCAAAATATAATATCCCGAAAGTTTGGTCATTACTCTCTGATTAAAAACTAGTGTCATAAAATGGTAATAAAATACAGAGAAAGAAGAAAAATCCACAATGTGTCTGTTTCAATTTTATTTTTATCTTTGGTTTTGTCTTCTACTACATAGTGGATGATGGGTATAAAGAAAGAGACTAGGGGGGGACTCTCTGGTGGTGCAGCGGTTGAGCGCTGCACTGTGGAGCTGCAGGCAGCGCGCAATGCGAGTTAGATGCCCAGCCGGGGAGAATCCCACATGGCGCGGCAGGCAGACCTCTCCTGCCTTGCCTGCTGCTCCCCTCAGCAGTGTATTTCTGATCTGCCTGTTCTGCCCCCTCCCTTGTCTCTAGTGAACCCTCTCGCCGCCCCATGCCTCTGGCCTGTACCTCAGCTTGTATGTATAAATAAATAAATCTTTAAAAAAATTTAAAAAAATAAAGCAAGAGACTGGGGAGGGTAAGAATGCTAAAAGTAGATTTATAAGTGCTACAAAGACTATTGAGAGGATATATTTGCAGCTAAAATATTTTCCCAGGACTGACCTTTACTCCGTTTTCAGTGATTCAGCCATGAAAGAGAGTAAGCAGATTTTTATGTCACTATGTAATTTGATATTGCAACACAACTCTGGAGAATAATGGCCAGGTATAGTTATGAAAGTTGAAAAATAATCACATTACGTTACCAAAAAGATTTATAAAAAATTTTTTATAAATGCAATTATCTTCAAAGATCTACTAGTCTATGCTTTAAAATAATGAAATGATGACTCTCAGACGCTATCTTAATATCACACATTTACTAATTATACTAATTACACATTTGTGTCTTTTTATTTCCTTACTCCTATTATGCAACTTTCACACCATCGTAAGCTCACATACTAAATAACAATTTTAAACCACTTACCATCTTTTTATTCTTTTTTTATTTCTGATATTTTCCTTTTAAATTTGAGAACAACAGATTTCCATTGGATATATTCTTTAGTGAAGCATTAATCAAGGTGCCAGATAAACAGCCTCATTATGTATACTCATTATGTAGACATACTCATTATGTCTACCATATTATGTGTACTTAACAAAGTTATTGGTCTACATTGAGGCTGCTCTTTAAATTTAATCAGTAGTAAGGTACAGAGGACTGAGAAAATTAGGAGTCCATTTCTATACTACTGTCCTAAAAAGATCATGCATTAAATTCTGCTACCCAGCTCATTTCCTGTATAAGAATGGATATTTTTTTCTCTTAAGTCCTGTATAGTAATTCAAATAATTAAAAAAAAAATCTTTATTCTTACAGTAGGCAGGATAATTATTGTTCTTTGCAATCAATCCTAATCATGCAGAAATTGTTACCAAAGAATGGAGACTGAGAACAGATGGTCAGGGAAATGTAAATTATTTAGTAGTGTGGTGATGATACAAAAGAAAGAGAGATTCCATTCATGTTCCAGAGTCGGCTGAAGAACGTATGATATGCAATTGGAGTGAGAGTACCTTAGAATATTGGTGAGATCTGGAGATTTCTGAACTTCAAGTTAATAAACTTGCTCCTTGCTATAAAACAAAGCTAAGAAGATCCTTTAAATCCCAGTCCTAATTATTACTACGCAATTTATCACATGCTCCTGATCTCCTTCATGTGTGTAGCACAATAATGAGATGAAATCATGTAATCACTAAAAGAAGATTGAGCAATTTCAATTATAATAGGCAGCAAGAACTTTATGGTAATCTCAGTTACAAGAATGGCTCAAATCCCAAAAATATCTAGATATGAATATATATTTTACTAGTTTCCTACTCCCTATAAAAAAAATGTTTTTGTAAACATAGCTCTTATTTGAGACAGTGTATGTGAGATTACCAATTACAATTTTCAGGCTTACTACATGGACCAAGTTCCTTAAATACAAGCATATTTAAAGAAAATCTCTGCCCTGAATTCACAAGTCTATCTTTGAATTATTTTCTAATACTTGTCGAAAGTGTCCTATAGTCATTAACCTAAGTAACTGCACCTTTGAGCAAAGCAAAGTAACAAGATTTTTTAAAAGGATATTGGATATTAGTTCTGAGCAGCAGTATACTGTTATTCTTGAGGCAGAATGATGTATTACAGGAATCATGAGACACATGTAGTTTGATTTTATAATGTGCTCATTTTATCTAGACAGATATTTCCTCCACTCTTGAATACATGCTAGGAAAAGATACACTTAATGTTTAGTGGAATTCTAGGATAAAATTAGAATAACTTTAGTTGAGGGGGTTAAAGAGAAGACACTGAACCTCTTACTATCTACCATGCATATTCTTGCATCAGTTACTTGAAATGTTCAAGAATGAAGATTTTTCAATGCTGAATCAGACAGTAATTTTAATTTTATCTACTGTTCCATATATGGGCTTCTTGTATACTGTTATGGACTCTAGTCCTTTGTTGGTGGTTATCAGTTTCGCAAATGCTTTTATCTGAGTGGGATGGTGGTGGTGGTGGGGAATAAGATGCTATATTAGTAAGAATTGATCAAAGAAGTTCAGCCACTTATATAGAATTAAAGTAATTTGTTGTAGATATTAAATTGTATGAAGTTATGGGTGCTGTGGAAAAGTCTAGAAGATTGTTGTCTCTGCTTACCACATTGGAGTTTATATGTCACTCTATTAAAGCTGGCAATTTGGATATGAAATGGCAGATACAATGGGACACTAGTACCCATAATGGCAAAACTGGAACCCACAACAATATGGACATCTCAAGGAAAAACTGGGATATACAATAAAAGCCTGGGTCTTAAATGTGGGCTGCTAGAATTATGGAACTGGTTCATATTAGGGTATCAGCACCAAATGTTAATTTTTGATAACTTAGTGAGATAGTATCATGCAGATAGGTTGAAACAGGCTAACATGGGAACCATGAAACTGGCAAATACCTTCTAATCAGAGTTTATGTTTCCTGGACAGTAAATGTTCACCATTTATCAGTAAAACACTGCATTTACCTCTGACCATCATCAACCTCAGTGACACAACTGGTCCACAGCACCCTTTGTACCACAGAGCAGCACAATTGCCTAGTCAATAAATCAGAAAAGTTGGAGAAAATCCATGAAATTTAGAAGAGCTAAAAGCTGGTGATATCGCTGTCAAGGAGGTGAACCAGCAAAAGTGACCTGGTAAAAGTATCTCAGGTTACCCTGACTTCTGCTTTCACAGCATAAAAATAGTTTGTGCCTACAAAGCCTACTCAATTTTTCCTCATCATATTCAGAAATATTCAGTAAAAGAGATTTTAGAAAATGTAGTCTCAATCAAGCTAAACTGATAATGCACAAATACCCTACACCCCACACTGCTGGACATATTACACTTCCACTCAGCTCCTTGGCATTTCGTATCATAGATATGTCAACTCCCTAAATCTGTGCAGTTCACAGGATGTGATAATCATCTACCACGCAGATGACACTGTGTTGGTAGACTCCCAGAAATGTGTGCTATTTAGATTCTGAAATAGGGGTCTCAAAACAAGCCTTCGTGGAAACCCAGACTCTACTTATAAATAACAGTGTGATGGATTGAGGTGTATCCCCAATTCTGTGTTGCCCTTTATTAGAATTACAAGTCACACACTTGCTATGGTTTCATTTTGAGTGGAAATTGTTTTCCCTTTTCCAAATCACAATGAAAGATAGACCACGTAACTTGCTTTAGCTAATGAGTTAAAGGCATAAGCATGAAATAAGTGTGGATCCTGGGATTTAAAATTTCTGTGCTTCTGCTGTGGCAACGTGAAAAAATTGCGCCAGACAACTACTATCCCTGAAGCCTGGAGCTAAACCCAGCTGACTTCATGAAAATTTCAGCTAACTTCCAGACTTGTGACTTGAAGGATAACCATGATATCTGATCTTGAGCTACTGAAAAAAGGCTAAAAAGTAAAAAGTCTTCTTTATTGGATATCAGTTATTTTGGGTTGTTTTATTAATGGAATCATTATCGTGATGCTAGTTAACACAGCCACTTCATAAGGAAGGGCCTTTTTTTCTTTGGTTTTTGGTGCAGAACATATTTCTTTAGCTGAAAAATGTATGGCTTAAAAATGTATTTATTATAACTTGAATGTAACAGATCAGTTTAAAGTAAAATTTAATTTAAAATGTTATAAGTGAGATAGATTTTGGTATATGTTCTTTTTACTACTTAAAATGATTTGCTCAGTTAATCCCAAAATTCAAATTTAGAACTATGGCCAGTACACTCTATAAATATAAATAATGAAATAGTCATCTTTCCATGATAGCATAGAGAGAAGAGATAACAATTGATGGCAAAGATATTATACGTACAAAAATTCTCTGTTGGAAATGTGTTTCTTACCCTGACTATAGGAGAGAACACATGAAACACATCACTTCTCTTTTTCTTCAGTTAGAAGTCACCTTCGTCCTACTTAAAAGAGAAGACCACTCTTTTATTACTTTTTAGCATTGCCCTCATTGGTTGATGGTGAGATTGGTATAAATTACATGCTAAATACTTTTTCACAAATCTTACAAGCTACAGTGTTACTTTATTTGGGGTACAACTAATTGCCACAAAATGTGTGTTTTAAATTAGTTTATTCTGGCATGCTTTCCAGGGACTGAAGTTGAAAATCAAGGTATAGACAGCTATCCCTCTCTGCTCTAGGGAAGAATTATTATTTTCTTCTTAGTCAGGCTAGTTCCAAGCATTTCTTGGCATTCTTTAGCTTATATTTCCCTTCCAATCTCAGCCTGTCCTTACATAGGTCTTTTTCTTACAAGGATACCAATTGCAGAATTTAAGGCCCACTCGAATCTGGTATGATCTTATCATAACTATATCTGAAAACATCACATTTTCAAGTAAAATCAAAACTTACCACAAAATTAGCAGATTCTCATGAACAGATATTGGTAGAAATATGAACTGCAAAGGCCATTGTAATGAAGTTTCAGATAGAAATGAGGACAGGATTATACATTTTTAAAGGAATTAGCAATCAGTCACTTGGCATTGTCCATAGATAATCAGTTTGTCAAAGTCCTTTGATTTTAGAAAATAGTTTAAAAAATACCAAAACTTGGAGTTTTAGTCAAATAAATAGCAAGCAGATATTAGGAAAAAAAAAAAAACACAAACAAAATCTCAAAATGGTTAGGATAGACTACTATTAAAATTATTTTCTATCTCAATCCCAATTTTATAAAATACTACAGCAAAGTGTATTTGTAAACTAAATCTATTCTAATCTTTTAGTCTATTTTTGCATAAGATCATAAGGCAGAACAACTGAGCAGAGTTTTGTTGGCTTTGTTAAAACATCCCCTAAGGGATTTAGATTGAGCTCTCAACATTTGAGCTGTCCGTACTATGACATGATATCGTCTCACCAGAAAGCACATGTAATTTCTGTGCTTTTGGATTGAGTTCTTCTTCCCCAGGTTCCTAGCAATTTTCATTCTGCCCTTTCTAGGCCTGCCAATGGAGGTAAGTTTCCTTACCCTCCTTGGAGGTCTCTGGAATCCTTCAGGCAAAGTGGCAGGCTCTACTCTTTTTGGCTCTGCTCAATTTCAACTCCCAAAGACATTCCAATCAAAGCTTCAGAAACTGAATCATGTTCCCAAATTACCTATTTTAAGGATAAGCAAATAATATTCTCTAATGAAATTACGCAAAGACAGACACATTGCCATGAATAATAAGAATAATTCCAGCATTTTTTTATAATATGGTTGTATCAAGGAAGGAAAGAAAACACAAAAACAAGTATGCTCTGCTTGCAAAATGCAATTTAACAACCCTGCAGCTCCTGGTTAGCTAAAAAGAAGGGAGAATTTTTTTTTCCTTGAGTCAAAACGAAACTTATCATTTCAAACAAAAACTTATTAAAGTTGTGTTTATCTACAATAATCCATTCAGTCCTAAGTGGAAAATTCTCACTCTAAAGTTTTGTCAAACAGCATGGGTCTTAAGATATTGTTGAAGCTTCTTCATCAATTTATTCAGATACAATTTCTACAAATATGAAAATTTGTAAATAACCAAAAATAGAATATAATAATATAATTGCCAAGGAAATTAGTTCAACATTATAACTTACAATACTGAAGAACAATCAAATTTGATAAGCATTATATCAAAGACTGCAGAAGGTTTACATAATTTTAGAATATCAATATTTTTGTTCACATATATGCCAAATCTAAATATTTCTCCCAAGTATCAATGTTTTTCATTAAATTTCAGTATATTAAATACATACCAAGTAGGTCAAATTCATATAATGTCTTTCCCACAAAGAAAGGAAGACATTTTATGGACTATCTCAGGAACTCAAAGTTCCATGATATTTTCTCTGATCAATAAATTAAAGATACTAGTTTTTCCTAATTTAGAGTTGTGGGAAGTTGTAATAAGTATTAGAAAAAATATATTTAATTATCTAACTGTGACAACACTCTGGCTAAACTTATCCAGCACAATGCTGAGAGCGAAACCTTGACCTGTTATTTTAATTCTAAAATTGATATTCTTAATTTTCAAAAAACTCTTCATTTCCCAATTCCCATCTTACCTAACACCAATGACTCAGGTAGAAGAGAAAACATTGCACTCAATACCACACCTTTATAGATATGTGTTTCAAGCCAAACCATTAAATGCCAAGTAAATTCTCATTAACCAAGGATTATCCCATATCATACTTCCTGGAAGCACCTGTACCAGTTCTTATTATATTTCTGAGTTCAAAATTTCTACAGGCACTGTCTATACAGATATTTATAACCTCCAGATGACAGAACAATTGATACGAAGGGAAAGCCATACAGACACATGCCATATAGAACCAGAAAGCTCCCTTAGTTTTTATTTAACCCATGTGAAATTTCTTATAGAACTGAAATTTTACTCAGATTTGAAGCTACAGATCTTTCTCCTGTTCCCTTGTGAGGAACAACTTTAGCTTTCTGAACATAGATTCTTTATAATATTGCCTATTGACTCACACTAAAGTAGCCACTGTTCGCCTGAACCACCCATATACCTTCAAAAAAGGTCTGCAAAGAGACAAAAGGGAAAAATCAAATATAGACCCATTAAAACAAAGAAACAAACAAAAAAAAAAAAAAAAAACGGAAACCAACATTTTACAAAATAATTAAATATTGAAACAAAGTCACAAATTAAAAGCCAAAATCAAGTTCTTTCCATGTTGTCAAATCAGATTCCCCAAATGGGAAATAGTGACAGCAGGGGTTATATGCTGGTTTCAGATGTCATTCTATATAATGTAGACTTTGGAAGGAAGGAAAACAAACAAAAAATTGTTAGAGCAATGCCAAAGAAGACTTATAGCCTTATTACCACCTTAGCATTTCCAAAGTTCTTTTGAAATTCAGTCCTTGGATATATGGCAAAAAAAAAAAAAGTTAAAAGAACAAAAATCAACTTCATAATCTAGTTTCCAAAACTAAGGAGGTATGAGAGTAGTGATCACAAAATATTATCTTGTGCTTGGTGTGCCACACCAATAAAGTTATCAAGACCTGGTGTGGCTGTCTCTTACAAAATAATAACTATATTGGAGGAAGAGGAACAGGAGGAGGAAAAGTGGAAGAAGTGACTGTCACAAGTGGTTATCCATGAATATATGTCCTGGTACTCCCCACCCTCAACAGACTTTCAGCAGATATAATAGAGTGTTTTACCAAAACAAACCTTCCCGGGTAAGAAGCTGGGGCCTTAGAATCCCGTCACTTGCCAGCAATTAAACAATCCAAAAAATCTAATGGCAGATATGTGACAAACAGTTTAGACAGAATTCTAAGTAGTAACTCTTATAAATTAAATCCATATAAAAGCTCTCTACATTTTTTTTTTTTATTCAGGCCATCCAAAACCCAACCACTCAAAAAATCCATCAGAATTATAATCACCAGTTATCTCTCAATTCTGAGACTTCAAGTGCCTTACCTTATCTCAATCCCCAAGCATGAATTTCCAAATTGAATTAATGAATCATTGTTGATTTCAGCCGGGGTTGCAAAAATCACCTGAGACTCACTAAGACCTATCTCCTGCCTACCCATATACATGGTTGTCTGCATCCTGCAAGCCAGCAGAGATCAGGGAATAGTCACAAATAAAAGCCCAAAGTCATATAACTTAACATATGTTAATAAAGGATGATACAAACTGCATACCAAATATTTTAAGAGATCTAGCAGAAATAATCAAAATTCTGGGCAAGAAGAGAGTCCAGAACAGCCTGCCAAGTGGCCTCAGATGCCATTTTGGAAATATTAGACCTTGGAAAGATAAAAGAGAAGTTACTTTGCAATGAGGTTTCAGATGCAACTTTGGACCTAGCAAACTGATAAGATTGTCATGTGGTTACAAATGACATCTTGCAAAGGGAAAGTTTCAACAAACACAACATAAAGAATATAAAAGCAAAAACCGCTTATTCCCACATCCATAAATTTAAACCTCTGAACTAGTAACTAGAAATGAATTGCAGAAATACTCAAAATGGAAAATGATGGACACATAGAATTCACCAACCCTAACATACCTGAAAACAGAGAAGAAAATACATCCAGTTTCTTCATTAGGGTTCAGATTTCCCTCCAGGGAATGACTATTTATGAGTGTTGGTTCTTTCTTCTGGTCTCTTGATTCTACGTTCTTAGTGATCTTTTTAAAAAAAATATTACTTATTTATGCATACAAGCTGAGGTACAGGCCAGAAGCATGGGGCGGAGAGAGGGATCACCAGAGACAGAGTGGGAAACAGGCAGATCGACAGAAATACACTGCTGAGGGGAGCAGCAGGTGAGGCAGGAGAGGTCTGCTACGCCATGTGGGAATCTCCCCGGCTGGGTGTCGAACTCACGTTGCCACTGCCAACAGCTTCACAGCGCAGTGCTTAACTGCTGTGCCACCAGGGAGGCCCTGGTCTTTTTTTTTTTTTTTAAGATTTATTTTACTTATTTATGCATACAAGAACTGGGGTATAGGCCAGAGATGCAGGGGGTGTGAGGATATAGTAAAGACAGAGTGGGGAGCAGAACAGGCAGATCTACTGAAGTACACTGCTGAGGGGAGCAGTGGGCGAGACAGGAGAGGTCTGCTGCGCCATGTGGGTCAGCTCCCTGGCCAGATGTCAAATTCATACCACAGTGGCTGGCAATAGCTTGATTGTGCTGAGACTAACCCCTGCACCACCAGGGAGGCCCAGTGATCTTTCTTTTTTGCATGTTTGTAGATGAGAAATTTTTTAGTTTCTTTTCTGCCTACAGAAGTTTGTGAGTCCACTACCGAGTAAAGTGGATTGCCTTCCCTAGTGTGGATGGTCAACATCCTAGCTGTTGAAAGCCTAAAAGTAGAACAGGGAGTAATAAAAGATTGGATTCCCTCACTCTGCCTGAATGCTTGATCTGGGACATCAATATTCTCCTGCTTTTGGAGTCTTGTTTCTTAGAAACTTCAGGTTCAGTTTGGAATCAGCAATGTAAGTTCTACTATTTTGGGGCCCTGAACTACACTGCCCATTTTCGTGGGTCTTCAGGATTGTGGCAGATTGTGGAATTTCATCATAATAACATGAACTAATGCCTTATAATGAATCAGTTTCTCTCAGAGATATGTAGGTAGGTATGGTGATGAGTGGATGGATGGATAGATAATACATATACATTCAAATTACTTACATATCTTTTTTAGAATATTGATTACATATGAATGTAAGTTTAAATAGCATAGACTTAGTTGATTTCTCAGAAGAACAAGTAAGTGACAGAGATAGGATCTGGCACTGCATATTCTATCTTACTGCTCTGTAATTTTCAGAAAAGAGAAAACAGAAAAGAATGGGTTTTGGCTCAAGTTTCTTTCTTAATATGTCTGAATTCACTATGGGAAGGGGAAAAATGGTGAGACAGAGGCTGAAGTAAAAAGTCTATCCATTATTCTCTCTCTGAATACTTTCTTGGATTCAACAGAAGTGATTTTAAGAAGCTCTGTTTTTCTCTAGGCATATTGTATTACATTTACTTGGTAAGTGTTTTTCGCTGACATGCATTCAGCTCTACAAGTAAATTATACAATTCTCAAGGCCAAGGTAACTGGTTTGTTTATATCACTCTTCAACATTACCCACAATGGTTTCATAAATGTTGTTAATTCCATTTGGGCAATTACATAAAATGTAAAGTTATTTGGAAACAATTCACCTGCCCTTTATGTCTATGTGTACATGTTTGTGTTCAACTATGAAGTCTTCATACTGCCTTTATGAAAAACTCCAATTTACTTTTAAAGTTCAAAGTTATATATTAATTAAGCTTTGGATATAAACTTAGTAAATGCAGTTTTCTGTCATAACCATTATTATATTCCCATGTTGTACTAATTAGGAGAAAATTAAATGTCCATTTACTGTTTTTAAGACTTCTGTTTTCCCTAAAATCATCATAAAATTAGTGCTTTACATTTTTATTAAGATACCATTATCTTAAAACAGAAAATATATCTCCATACTGCTTGCCTTTTTATTTAAAAATACCTTAGTTCACAGAGAAGCTATAGAATAAACAAAAATACAAGTTTATGATTTATAAAACAGTCTTCTCTACTTATTTATTGAGTAAAATCAGTGAATTGGGCAAATTCTCATTAAAGAGTGTGGAGAAACAATGCTCATTTCAGCAGTATACAGTTTGCCTCAGTTAACACAACACTTAGAATGTGAAATGTAACAGATGGTGGTATAAAAGCAAAGTAGTGTTTCCCTTTTGGTGTCTTTATATTTATGTGTCTATTTATTGGGGAAGAAAACAGCAATTCTGCTATTTTTTAAGAGAAATAGAGTTTTAAGAGAAATTTTCTATAGACAGGATTGCTATTTTGCATGTTCTATTGGAGCTACTATAAAATTGTAGAAATAAAAATAAAATTTCTTCAATTCACATAGTCTGTGGGGGATAGAAGTGAAATAAATGGAAGGACATTTGTATGACTTTTTGTGTGCAAAACCATGCTTGAAAATTTTACTTCAAAGTCTTTCCACTGAGACTTGTTATACTGACCTAACTTTGTTTTTAACACTGAACAGTATCATGGCAAATTAACTCATGTGTGTGTGTGTGTGTGTGTGTGTGTGTGTGTGTGTTTAAAAGTGACCCCCGACTCTTATAAAAATGAACTGAAATTCACAAATAGAAAATCAGTACTATCTTGTCTATAAAACTAATGCACTTACATATGTGTTCTTTCTTAGAAAATTTTCAGAACTGTTCTATCTCATTGTCTTAGGTATGTGGAGATCTGGGATTATATTTTACTCTACAACTTTCAAAACTATGCTACAAAATCAAAATTCACAAGTCATCTTTGAGTTTATATATTGAAATTTTAGCATTTTTATGAAAACTCAGAATTATGCAATTATAAAAGAGGTTAATTTGTTATGACATTAATACAACTTGAGATTCAAGATCTCTTTATACTCACTTACACACATTTCCTAAACTGGGCATACTTTTCTTTCTTTTATTTAAGATGTATTTATGCATACAAGCTGGGGTGCAGGCCAGAGGTGTGTGGTGGTGAGTGGATTCACCAGAGACAGAGTGGGGAGCAGAACAGGCAAATTAACTGAAATATACTGCTGAGGGGAGCAGCAGGTGAGGCAGGAGAGGTCTGCTGTGCCAAATGGGAATCCCCCCAGCTGGGCATCGAACTTGTAACCGCAGCTGCCTACAGCTACATATTGCTGCACTTAACCAGTTGCGCCACCAGAGCTGCCCAACTAGGCATACTTTTCCAGGAGACCCACCACATTTTAATTCTTTTGCACTTTACAACCTCCACTTGTAGGCTCTCCACATCACCCTATGAAGCTATCATCACGTGCTGTGTGAACCTCCCTTTTGTTTTGTGCTTTAGAAGAATCTGGGCCCCTGATGGATTGAAGTGGAATATTACTGGAGCTTTGATGGTGGGGTGGCATAGCAACATCATAAGGAGAGATATGAACGTATATCTCCTAAATCATATGCAGGGTCGTAAACCACTGTTAATAAAAAAACAAAAATAAATGTGTCATTTTGGGGAAAAATTGAGAAATGTATTGATAACCAAACAGTCTTTCCTTCAAATGATATACTTTATATCCCTGTTCACACAGTTCTCAGACTTCAGCTTTACATTTTCTGAACCCTGAGCTTTATTGTGAGTGACTTGAAAGTGGGGATCGTGCGTTTATTCAGCATTTTACTCCTAGTAACTAGCAGAGTGCTTGCAAGCATGTACTCAGGTAACTTGAAATATCCCTCATTATATTTATATTTATTTCAGTCAAGAATGAAATGGACCCAAAAGACTATTGTATATATGACTATAGGTGTCCAGGTGGTGGCTGTGTTGTGATAACACACATCTGAGGAATTGTGAACCTATATTTCTGAGTCATATACATTGTTGTAAACCAATGTTATCTTACTAAAAGATAAAAATATATGGAATGAAAAGGTTAGTGTACGGAGGACTCCATGAATTTATGAATGAATAAGGGCTTTTCAGACACAATAATATTCCAGCACTGATCACTTATAAAAATGAGAGTGTTTTCTCAAATATTAACAGAATTCTATGTATATGGGCTTTAGATAAGACGAAAGGAGATGCTCTACATATATCTGATCCTAAAATAAAATTCAAATTGAATATTTATATATTGTTTGATTTATTTTATAGATACTGACTGGGAACGAGAAAAGTAAGGAGTCTAGATTACAACCTGGAGATGTCATGAATAGGCCAAATTACATGATATCATGTAATTCACTATATAACTTACTGATTTTGATCTGTGTATGGAACTTACAGGTTACATACAAATGCAAAACCTTTTCCCCCATTTTCTTTGTTTACTAATGCATATTTTCTCTATAAACATGCACAAACACACTCACACCTATAACATACACATGTGTACACACATTTTATTTATTATTGACACTAGGTCTTTCATGAATTGAGGTCTTTATGTATTTATTTCTTATGAGCTTTCAGCATTATTAGAGTTGCATTAAAATAACATTAGAGTCTGATTACATTTATAAATTCAATTCATAGAACATCAATTTTTGAAGAGAAAGCCTCTCAAATATATTACTTTTTAAAAACCCTGTTTTGTCATCTTTTTAAAAAGCAATTCCAGGGAAGAATCTACTTAAGCATGCAAAAACTGATAAGCACAAATTTGGGGAGGGGCATAATTAGAGCACTGATAGCAAATCTAATGATATATACACTCACAAGTGACTAATATTTTAAGGACCAAAAGTACTGAGTTATGTTGAAGAGGTTGGCAAAAACAATTGTGTCAAAGCAGAATAATTGCTAAGAGCAATGTAATTCTGATAACAACATATAAAAAGCATTCTAAGAGTATAGTATAGTAGATACCATCTCATTCTAATGTTGCTTCCTGCTATCAGTTGGGTAAAGTCTAAAAGGTGCTGAAAGATTACTCAGGGTCTCCCATCCAAGTACTAACCAGGCCCGACCCTGCTTAGCTTCCGAGATCAGACGAGATCGGGAGCGTTCAGGGTGGTATGGAAGGCAGTATGGCGATTCCTCAGACTGCTAAACATGGAGCTTCCATACGACCCAGCAATCCCACTTTTGGGAATTTACCCAAAGCATACAAAAACACTAATCCAAAAGGATACATGCACCCGTATGTTCATTGCGGCACTGTTCACAATAGCAAAGGTATGGAAGTAACCCAGATGTCCAAAAATAGATGATTGGATCCAGAAGATGTGGTACATATACACAATGGAATACTATTCAGCATGGAAAGAAGATAAACACATGCAATTTGCAGCGACATGGATGGAATTAGAGGGGATCATACTC
>PVIJ01011939.1:0-52251 GCA_004024925.1 Scalopus aquaticus
CTGGCTTATTTCACTGAGTATGATCCCCTCTAATTCCATCCATGTCGCTGCAAATTGCATGTGTTTATCTTCTTTCCATGCTGAATAGTATTCCATTGTGTATATGTACCACATCTTCTTGATCCAGTCATCTATTTTTGGACATCTGGGTTGCTTCCATACCTTTGCTATTGTGAACAGTGCCGCAATGAACATATGGCACTGGGTGCATATATCCTTTGGGTGCATGTATCCTTTCGGATTAGTGTTTTTGTGTCCTTCAGGTAAATTCCCAAAAGTGGGATCAGCATTAGATTTTCAAAGCTTATTTTGGAATCCCTTTGAGGAGGACTCAGAAAGATCTGAGGGTTTGGAATTCTTTTCTATTAAGTGTGTGTGTGTGTGTGTGTGTGTGTGTGAGTGTGTGTGCGTGAAATAGTTGGGAGTGTAGGACTGTCCATTGGTGTTTCATTTATAAAAGTGAATTAGAATATGCATGAGTGCCAATTAGTTAGTATTGCTCTCTTTCTGCCAGGAAAGTGCTACATTTTAGGAGTTCTGTTTTAAAAGAGTTTCTAAAGAAAAAAATAGATAATATCTTTCAAGCATATTATTTTATGCGACATGAAAGAACAGTGGCTAATGGGTGATATGTCGAGGAGAAAATGGAGGCTTTTTGCACCTATTTGCTTTCTAGGCTTTGTGGTAGATGTTGGGAAAGACACAGATGAAGAAGGCAAAGACTGTGGCAGTTGCATCCTAGAAGGTCAAAGACAGCATGCCCTCAGCCACTGTAAATGTGGAGGAGGAGACACTGGCTCGCACTGGCAGTGCATAAAATCCCCTAGTAAGTTGAAAGGGAGATTTCTTTTCACAGATCACCTGGGGGACCCTCCTTGGCGAAGGTGGCACTTAAACCACACCTTGAAAGATGGACAGAAATTCAATGTGTTGTTTCTTTTTTTTAGGAGCACTGCCCTTGTCTAACCATTTTCACAAAGCAGTGCTTGAAGCTTGAGCTATAGCTCCTAATGCTTAGAAAATTTGAATAAGATGGAGTTACCCAAAGGGTTTGTTTAATGCTGATCTTCCAGATTTTCTGCCACCCACTATTGCCCAAGTCTGAATTGTTTTTTTCTGTTGATTGGATGCGCCTAGTCACTAATTACCTCTGGGAGCATTTACAAGTCAACCTCACTTTGAGTGGAGTGATTTAGTATAACTTTGCATTTAATCAATTAGTGGAGTGATTCAATTCACATACCCACATCTCCCAAATATAGGTATTTTTGCTCTTGCCAAAATAAAACTCAAGCCAGCTGCTCAATTGGAGTGGGTTTTCAAGTCCCTCTCTGGGGCAAATTAACACCTGCACTGGCATATTCTAGAAAATCATTAAATGTCTATGTGACTAAATGTATATCATAGAGCAAATAAACTCTGCACTTATTTCCCTAATCTGTACTAACATCTGTACTGAAATCTATTCTCTCAGCTATGCTCTTTCTCTTATCAACTTATATATTTAGGAAGTAGAGATGAGGGGAGATAGCAGAGAATGTGAAAAGATGAGATTCTTTTTAGAAACTGTTAGGTAACACATTGAGCTTCTCGGGCAGATTACTTTACCTGTGAAATTTGTTTCTTCTTTGGACATTGGGTAATAATGGTAATGTCTATGAAAAAAGATATGGTTTAGAGTTAATTTAGAAAAAATATAATCATTGTTAGTGATAAAATGTTTAAATGTTAATCAGTATTATTAGGAATACTTTTTTCAGAAAGCACACCTTTTTCATTACATATTTAGTTGGGTACCCTGCTACGTGGTAGGCATTCTTTCATGTCCAAGGAAATAGCAGAGAGCTATAAGAAAACTGCAAATCTTAAGGGGAAATAGGCAATAAGCAAATAAACATTAAGGGAGTTTATATGATTTTAAATGACTCATGTATTTAAGTTCAGGAAAATATTTCATTTTCTCTCAAGGAGTATGCATTTGCAGTAGTGTAATATACTTAATGCGTAGTAAGGATGAATAACTTGTGGGGACTGCATTTTTTAAAAGAAGAGTTATTTCAATTAAAATTTATTTGCCTTTTGATCCTTCCACCCACACTCCTCTCTATGTACTATTTTTATATCCATTATATAAGTGAAGAAACAGAGACCCAGAGTTGCAGCAACTCATAGTAGCTGTGCACTCACAGATACAGGATTTGAACTCAGGTGCCTCTACCTGCAGAGTCTGTGTTTTAGCCCAAATCCACCTCCTGGTTAATTTCCCCTGCTTCATGAGAGTGGGAAAGAATAAATAATTGCGATGGGGTAGAGAGATGGCTCCTCTTAAGAGAAACCAAAGGACATCTGCCAAAATATCTTTTGGCAGGTATTTTAAATCAACTGGGACAGATGGTTATCTTGTCAGTTGGTGAATTCCATTTAATAGAATTTTATGATTCCTTCACTTGGAGGAGCCTGCTCAGTACCTGGAGATGAATACCTGGTAATTTGTTTGGCTGCTTAAAGTGAACATGCTGCAAAATCAGAATTAACCACGGGGCTGACTTTAATATGTAACCATTTAGAATGTAGTCTCTGTGGCTGTTTGACCAGGGTTTTCTGGAGAGAGCATTGTGGGAGAATTAGATCTGCATTGATGGCAGTGTTCTTTGATGAATACTGTGAATGTTAATTGGGATTTATTTTAACATATTGGGACTCAACGCTTTTCTGTGGGAACACATCTCCAAAATTAGAATGTAAATCAGTGGAAAAAGATATGATTTGATATGCAAATATTTTATTTAAATACAACTTCTCATGGATGCAGCCAATGCATGAAGGAGAGCCAAGATGGAATGATAAGCTAGGCTGGCTCAGGCTTCATGCTTACAGTCTGTTAAAAAATAAGGCATACAGACTTCCTGGCACCACAGGGACTGAGAAAGCATGTTGCTGTGTGTCTGAGGACCCAGGTTCGAGGCTGGCCCTTTCACTGTTTACTCCTGAGTGTGTCATTTAACTTCTCCAGTGCTCAAGGCATTAAGTCATAGAAATTGTAACTTGATAAGTTATACTTGTTTTGCAAAAGAAAAACAAGGACAAACACAAAGGATGATGTAAGTAACAACACTGCTACTGCCCTCCAGAATGAACAAATAATCATATTTTGTTATGTTTGTGTAGAACCTTTAAAAAAATTACTGAATAAGTGGAAGTTCTTATGTTCCGCTCCCAGCTCGTCCCTCTCTCAAGGCCACCACTACCATGGTTGGTGACTATCCAGCCCAGGTGCATATATGTGCGTATATGTGTTTATGTGTGCATGGTCTTATATATCACCATACTAATATGTTTTATATGCACCCATATACAAAATATATAATAGTGAGGTCATATGTATAATGATTAAATGTAGAGCATTAGGCACCAGACTACCT
Organism: Scalopus aquaticus; assembly: GCA_004024925.1. Taxonomy (NCBI): domain Eukaryota; kingdom Metazoa; phylum Chordata; class Mammalia; order Eulipotyphla; family Talpidae; genus Scalopus; species Scalopus aquaticus. The sequence goes on from PVIJ01011939.1 coordinate 3,423, forward strand.
AGATTCAAATCCCAGCTCTGACATAATAGCTGTGAAACCTTGGTCAAGTTCATCAACCTCTCTTTGCCTCATTTTCTCCACGTGTGACAGGGGGATGAAACATCTATTTCATAGGATTGCTCTGTGGATTAAGTGAATTGATTCTTATAATGTATTATGACGTCATTGGGCATACGGTAAGCCCTCAGTGAATGCAAGCTTTTGTTTGGTATGTTTTCAGCAATTGTGCAATGGAAAAAATTTTAAAAATAAACAACTATACAAATGATATCCTATAATATGGATCTTTCTGAAACTTACTTCACTAACTATTCTTTGAGGGCATAATTGGTAGGCTAAACTGCTATTTAACAGCACAATTCATTCAGTCATTTGTCTATTAATGGAAATTTGACTTGGTTCAGTTTTCTGGCACTCAATACTTCATGTGTGTCTTTGTGCATGGATCCTTGCCTGTAGATCTAAAATCCTTAAAATTCATACCTCACCGTGAAGAGCACTGTTTAAGGAACTCCTTAATTGTCCATTAGTTAGGCTTGGTCACCTCCAGGGATGGAGGTAACACTACATCGTGATGTAGCTCATTATTTTTGGACTACTTTGTTAGAAATATGTTAAGGAAGACAGATTTTGGTTTAATGCAGTGCCTTCCATTGGCCTCACCTAAGTCACTCCAATCTTTTGAAAACATTTTGGTCCTTGAATAATATTCCAAAGTTTTCTCTTACCCATGGCATCATCCATGCTGGCCTTTTGCCTGGAACACCTGCTAGTTCCTATAGTTCCTGTAGCAGCCTCTTACTGTTAAATGTCACTTTCTCGAAGAGTCCTTCTCTGGCTATCTTACCTTTGAGGGTGCCCTATCTTGTTATCCTTCACCACTTCCTCGTGTTTTGTCCTTCAGAGTTCTTTTCGTAAACTGATATTGCACATTTCTTTTTGTTTGCTTTAGTTTTCTTGTCCAGTAGGTTGTAGATACCTCCATGAGTATGGATTTCCTTTCCCACTGTAAATAAGTTCCCAGCACAATGCCTGGCCCTTGTACTTGGCCTTCAAGGAAGATTTGTTCAGTTCATGAGAAAAGAAATAACTCAATAAGACACTTGTGACCACAGAGAAAAAGTCTAACTCCCTTCCCTGTGAGATACTCTCTCAAATATTTGCAGACAGCTTGCAAGGTTTCTGTCTCTTCCTTTCCCCAGGCTAAACATCCCTGGTTACTGCAGCATTTCCTGATAGGACTTCATTTTGAATCTCTTCATTCTCTCCTCTCATTTGAATGCCTGCTCACTTATCTATGTTCTCAGTTATGTTTGTGGTCTTGAATTGAATATGGTGCTTTCAATCTGGTCTGACTGGGACACGGCAGCACCTCCCCTTCTCGTTCAACTTCTTATGATCAAGCCCCATCACAGAATTAATTCATAATACACTTATTGTGGGCCCAGACTCCACAGAGGTTTGTTTGTTTGTTGTTTCCACTCACTGCTGCTAAGCTCTGACTTCTCTCTTCTTGATTTTATGTGGTTGTTTTTTTGGATCCATGTTTATGTCCTTATGCTCATTATCATTAAATTTCATTACTATCTATAAAGGGAGAGGGTTGGATTAAATCACCAAGGTCACTTGCAGCTCTTAAAAAATAGAATTGGTTATTCCAGCACAGCATTGTCCAACAGAACTTTCTGTGATGATAGAAATGTTCTGTACTGACACTGTCTAATATGGTAGCCATGAGCCACATATGGCTACTGACCACCTGAACAGTGGCTAGTTAGCTTTAAAATTTTACTTAAGTATTTTAATTTTAAATTCAAGTGGCCACATGTGCCTAGTAACTGCTGTACTGGCTAGCATGGTTTTAGAAAAAGTAATCAGAATTTTGAACCATGAGATGGTATATATAATATATTGGGGGAAACCAACAAGGGGATTGAATGGTCTGCCCAGGGTCAGGATTAATTTACTCAGTGTTGTCTTTATTCATTTAATGGATTTTTTTTCTTTTTGCCTCATCTCGATGCTTGGCTCAGTAGCAGGTGCTAGAGAGAGAGCTGTGGAGAAGATAGCCGTGACCACTGCTGAGGGGTCTTCCTGTCTGGTGTCCTGGACTTAGCCCTGGTTTCACATTCAAATCCCTTGGGGAACTTTAAGCAATTCTGACACTGAGGACCTGCCTTCAAGAGATTATGATTTTTTTATTTAATGTGGGGCCCAATAATTGGATAGTCCTGTACAAATTTCACAGGCGATTCTCATTGATAGTCAGGATTCGGAATCTCTAGTCTAGGGGAAACTAAATGCCTTTTTGGTAAATAGCTGGAAGAGTCATGTTTAAAGTTCTACTTTGTTGGAGAGCTTTTCTTCGCTTTCTGAATTACCCCCTGTGATAACTTGACATAAATCAGACCTCTCTCCCTCACTAGGAGAGAAAGCCTGAAAGATGGTGGTCCTTGAAATGATTACATGGTTTTATTTGTTGTGTAATGGTGTCAAACCTGCAAACACAGCCTCACAATAAGCTGTGAACTCTATCTTCTGGAAAAATGTATTATTAGTCTTTGAATTAGGTTTCTCTGCCCAGTGCTTTTTTCATTTTTAGCCTTGGCCAGTTGTCCTGATTTTAGAATTAAAAAACTCTAAAATGCAGCCCCAGTGGGATGAGAAGAATGAGGAGCCAAATGTTTATGAGGTGGAGGTAATATCAGCTTGAACCATTCAAGGAGGAGGAAATTTATGGTGGTTTCACATAGTATAGTTGGATTTTCTGCAGCTAATAACATCAAGGGCTGACTCCTCGCTCAGGTTTGCCATGGGACAGCTGGGGCTTCTGGAACAAGCTTACAGAACATCCCTTATGTAGAACATTGCCAGTGCCAGAAGAAAAAGAGAACTTGGAAGTGTGAGCTGGCCCTTTAAGCCTCTGTCTAGAAGTATATTACTTTTGCTCTCAGCAAGTCAATGACCGAACGAGGAAGTGGCCTTGCCCAAGAAAAGGCAGCAAATATTTGTGAATGATAATAGCATTTATTATAGGCTTCTTTTCTCATCATAAATATTTGGTTCAATCTCCTTCCGCTCACAAAACACACTCTCCCCACTTGGCTCTCCCTAGGGAGATTATACAAAAACCCTGTCCAATCATGGCAATAAAGTCAAAGCCCAGGATGTGATGGCTCTTTACATCAGATATTTATTCATCTCTTCTTGCTTCAAATACCCATGGACTAAAAAGGTAAATGACCTGTTACTCAGAGACCCAATATACAATATTGGAGCACAGCTAGAATAACTTATATGCTTTTTTTTTTGAAAGGGAAAGAATGGAAGATACAATTAAATATTGTAGAAGAAGATACAAAAAAAAAGGATACACTTAAAACAGTGTTGGGATTTCATATGGAGATGCAAGGGCCCCTACCTGTAGGAATTGGGATGTTCTTTTGCTCCTTGGATGTGGATCTCTAGTCTATTTCTGTGCTCTTAATTTCACTTTCCTGGGGCTGCCTTCTTTTCCATTATCCTCTTTGGCAGCTTTGAAACTCTGTCCGTCCACTTCCTCCCGAGGATGGGGCCCAAATGTTCTGTGTCCTACATAGTCACAGTCTCTTTTATGTAAGAGAGTGTGGCCCGTTTACTATAAAATGCGAATAACACATAGTCATTTTCTCAGCGATTTAATTCTGGTCAGCTTTATGTTCCAAGAGCTACACTCACAATTAATTTTGATGACATTGAACTTATCAGATTTTCATGGAGAGCCAGAGCCTTAGCCATTTATCCAGCTGAAAGGATTCCCTGGCTTTTCCCTAATTTATTCAGATGTTTTAACAATGGATGGTGTCCAAAACCTTGGTTTGACCCTTGCCTCAAGGCTGGGTTTTGATTGACCTGCTCAAAGTTCTTCTCAATTTTATCTTTTATTGTTTGGAGATGAAGAAAAGTTCTCTCTTTTGACCTTATCTCTGCTCTAATGTATATTGGGTCTATGAGATCAGGTCATTTGCCTTTTTAGTCCATGAGTATTCAAAGTTCTAGAATTTCTGGACTCTTGATTCCTTTTCATTTCCATTTACTAGGTGGCCAATTCTTTTCTCTCTTGTTATGTATTAGTTTGCTAGGGCTGCTATAATAAAGTGCCACAGACTGAGTGTCTTAAACCACAGAAATATATTGTCTCACAGTTCTGGGGGTCAGAAGTCCAAGATCGAGGTGTCTGCAAGGCTGGATTCTTCTGAGAGCTGTGAGGAAGGATGTGCTCCGAGCCTCCCTCCTTGCCTGGGAGATCATTGTCTCCTCCCTGTGCCTCTTCCTTTCATTCCCCTCTATGTGAATTTCTGTGTCCAATTTCCCCCTTTTTATTTTATTTTTAAAAAAGATTTATTTATTTATGCATACAAGAACTGGGGTGTAGGCCAGAGGTGTGTGGTGGTGAGAGGAGTCACCAGTGACAGAGTGGGGAGCAGAACAGGCAGATCCACTGAAATACACTGCTGAGGGCGAGGCAGGAAAGGTCTGCTGTGCCATGAGGGAAGCTCCCGGGCTGGGGATCAAACTCATGCTTCAGTGGCTGCTGATAGCTTCTTAGTGTAGAGACTTAACCCGTTGCACCACCAGAGAAGCCCCCAATTCCCCCTTTTTATAAGGACACCAGTCATATTGCATTAGGTTCCATCCTAAAGACCATCTTAACTTGTTTTCTTTTGTAAAAACTGTCTTCAAATATACTCCTGGGAGTTAGGACTTCTGTACATGAACTTGAGGGCTAGGGACGCACAGGAATGCATAGCATCTTTCTCCTCTAGTCCTTGTTAAAAGCAGCCAGTGGTGATCAAGACACATACTTTTTGCTTTTCTAGCTCATTGGGTCCATTTTTCTCTTTCAATTTATTTCAGATGACAGCCTTCCCAAATGTTTCATCACTGTATAATACAAATCAACATCATCTTAGCATTCAATAACAGCTTCCTTTCTGTCCACTGCCAGTAGCATATTTTTAGTTATTTGCTGTTGTATCATTATGGTGGCCCCCACTTGCTATGCTATAAATATTTCTACAGAAAGGCTGGGTATCTGGCAGCCTTTAAAGTTTAGTGATTTGCAATATATATTTTTTAAGATTTTATTTATTTTTGCATACAAGCTGGGGTACAGGCCAGAGGCGTGGGGTGGCGAGAGGGTTCACCAGAGACAGAGTGGGGAGCAGAACAGGCAGATCGATGGAAACACACTGCTGAGGGGAGCAGCAGGTGAGGCAGGAGAGGTCTGCTGCGCCATGTGGGAATCTCCCTGGCCGGGCTTTGAACTCGCGTCACTGCTGCCGAGAGCTCCACAGTGCAGTGCTTAACTGCTGCGCCTCCAGGGAGGCCCTGATTTGCAATATTAATGTTTTTTTTTTTTTAACTTGCTTGTACCACATGTCCATCACAAATTGTCTACCTCTCTTCTTTACATTTCCTTCCTCACCACACCTCTGTCAGTACCCTGGCCTTTGCTGTAGCAAAGGGAAAACAAGAAAGATAAAGTAGCCATTGGCCCTTAAAGCTCCTACTCAGAAGTGATATGTGTCACTTTTTCTCAAGATTCATTGGCCAAAGCAAGTCGCAGGGCTAAGTTTTAAGTTAAAACTAACAGAACAATTCTCCCCTGGGGAGAGGCCACAAATATTTCTGAGCGTGGTTACAGTTTAACACAATGGCTGTTTTGATATTTTTAGAAAGTGGGAAGAAAGTAGTGAGAGCTTGACATCTTGGGATGAAGCAAGACTAGAGCAGAGGGTGAAGGGAAGGACTTTGGCCTTGGCACTGAGCTCTAACTGCAGTTATCACCAGAAGAATCTATCTTTTATCAGAGATCTAACAGGTTGACACATTAGGGTTGAAAGATCCTTAGGGGGGCTGTCGTAGGCTTTGTATTCTGGAACTTCAGCTCTGCCAGTTAATAATGGTGACTTTGCTCAAGTCACTTGGCCTCTGAGTCTCTGTTTCTCATCTGTCAAAGGGGACAGCAGTGTCATCCACCTCACAGGAGGGTTTCGAGTCTTTCGTCTCCTTTATGTAGTAACTGTGTAACCTTGGACAAGGTACTTCACAATGTACCTCAATTTCCTCATCTGTGAAATGGAGATAATAGTAGTATGTGTTTGATAAGATTGTGAAAGCCACTTCAGTGCTTGGCTGGTAATAAATGCTCCATAAATGCTGTTTGTTGTTGATGTGGCTGGAGTTATCAGAGATGATACATAGCCCCAAGACAAACAGTGAATATTAAAAAAAATAATTAATTATTCTTACATTATTATTCATTTGTGTGCAATAAATGAATAAATAAATCCCCATAAATCTCCCATCACCTCATCACCTATGAACTGTCACCATAGTCCCTTGTGGTCTTCCCTCCCCTGTTCTGACCCCCCTCTCTCCCCTTCCCTGCACACAGCAAATACTTGATAAATAGCAATCACTCCACATTAACAATTAAGGACAGCAAGTCTAAGAAGTCAGAATCGGGGAAGTGGGGACTAATGCAGAGAAGGTGGGAGGACAAGTAAGAGTTCGTTGCCAAGCAGCCCACAGTTTCCTGACAGACTGATTACTTAGTCCGTCAGGATATGTTCACAGAGGTCGTGCTCTGTCACCCCATGTCCACATGGTCCATGTGGCAAGGGGGAGGGACAGTGACGATCTGTTGACTCCCAGCTCCTTGGGTCCAGAGTCCCTCCATGAAGCACCTACCTCCCTGGACTTCTGGGTGGCATGGGCATGGATGCCACATGAGTTCTGAGATCGCTGCTGCTCAGAGGCAACTGGGATGGCCCAAGTACCTGAGATTATGTGAGGTGGGCGACTGCTGGAGCAGGTGTGGGAGACACAGGAGTAACTGGGGGTGGTCTCCAAGGCAGGGGAGTCTGTGAGTCTGTAGGGTGTCGGTGGCAGCAGCTGTGTCTGGCTACCTTGCCAGGGTATGGTGAGTGGCTGTGAGGCCTCTCTGGTCTGAACGCAAAGCAAGTGCATAAATCTGGGTGTCCTATAAACACCAACACCTTTTTAGTCAAATTTCATTACTTTATAGATGAGCAAACCAATTCTCAGAGTGGAAAGCATATCTTTTGGGTGATAGCTTGCAGAAGCTGCATCCTTCCATCATCTCTGCACTTGGCACTTACTTATGGACTTGCTTGTATCTGGTGCTGTGCTGCTCTGGGCACATTTCACAAAACAATGGGGCGCTAAAAGACGATAAGGACTTCCAGCTGCATTTTTGCTTCCTGACTTTTTGCTTCCTTCTCAGTGGTGGTGGTTGGGAAGGAAACTCTCTGTGGAGCCAAGCCAACAGGAAGGAAATTGGACATACTCAGGATGCTGGATGATGAAATGACTGAGATTGTCCAGGCCAAGGGGAAGGGATAGCAATGTGTCTACCTCTGGCTTGAGTGTCAGTATCTTGGCAACAGTTCATCCTACGGAGGAAATGAATTTCCAAAGAGGATGCCCAGCTTTTCTGAATCCTACAGGACTTTGGCCATAGCCTCTGCCGTGGAGCCAAATCATCAAAGAGACCTGGTGATTCAAATTTCAAAACACCATGTAGGAACTGTGAGTTACAGGCAGGTTAATGATATGATTCCAGTTTTATGAAATGAAATTATAGTTGGAAGAGAAACAAATGTTTAAAAGATTATAAATAACAGTATACCGTTACTCTTAGTGTCACCCCTCGGTCTGATCCCAGTCTCCCTCACAAAACAGCTGGCTGAGCTAGCAGCATACCAGCCTCTGTCCTCTTCTCCACCTGCAAGGAGTAGGAGGAATGGACTGAGGGGTCCTTCTCCCAGACCCAGGAAAGGGCTCTTGGGACCCTCTGGCCAAGACTGAAAGGACTCCACAGACACCAGTGAGGGCAGGCAAGGAGACAGTACTTACTGGTTAGCGAAAGATAAAGCTAAGAGTGCTCTGGGGAGAACTCTTAGGGCATGAGAGACTTGGGAGGTGCTGGGGATAGGGCCTGTAGTGGAAGCAGAGCACAGGGTGGGCACGGAGGCGGGGGTCCAGGGAGCTGGTAGGCCTCCCCACCATGCCCGAGAATTTTTTTTTTAAAGATTTATTTATTTATGCATACAAGACCTGGGGTGTAGGCTGAGGTGTGGGGTGGTGAGAGGATTGACCAGAGACAGAGTGGGGAGCAGAACAGGCAGAATGACTGAAATACACTGCTGAGGGGAGCGGCGGGAGAGGTAGGAGAGGTCAGCTGCGCCATGTGGGAAGTTCCCTGGCTGGGGATTGAACTCATGCTGCAGTGGCTTTATAGTGCTGAGACTTAACTCATTGCGCCACCAGGGAGGCTGTCTCCTGGAGAATCTTTACTCTTTCTCTCTGGGCTCTTTGGCAGCTCTTATGTTCTTGCCTCTTCTGTAGCTGCTTGTCCTCTCGTTGCCATTCTCCACTGCACTGTCTGGTAGCCGTCCTCTGAGTGATGCCACCCTCATATCCTCAGCCTCTAGGCTCAGGTGTGCCCACACCATACTCCAGCCGTCCCCAGTCAGGCATACGTACCCTACACCCACGCTCCCAAACGCCTCCTGCATTAGCACAATCAAGGCCACAGCTTTTAGCCACAGAGGCCAATGGCGTAAAGGCCTGACCATCACTTACCTTATTGGGCCCCTATAGGTTTTAGGTCCGGGGTTTGAGAACAAAGAAATTAAACTTTATTGGTTGAAAAAGCAAGGACAGTGAGTGGGCTTGGCTAAAGCCTATTTGCTGTGGCTGGTTGTGAGCACCCATCAGCTATAGCTTGGGGGTCATGCAGGGCTCATAACCCTTTCCAAGGCGAGTATCTCTTGAAGGCTTCGTGCCTGCAGCACCAGGTTGAATTGGTCTGGTCTCAAGGTCTGTGACTTCCTTTTCCTTCTGGATCTTTCATCTCCTCTTTGAAGAGGAGCCAACCTGATAAGCCAAGGAAAGATAGCTCAGAAGTGCCCAGACTGGGGAAAGTTAGTGGAAAAACAACAACAACAAAATAAAAACAACAAGCAAGGGAAATTTATGGCAGCACATGTCTGGGCTTAAAGTCATCAGGTTTTTAACCTTATTTACCAGCCTGTGGGAACCATAAAATTCATGCAAATTTTTTTTGTCCCTGATTCCTGCCCTATCCCTGTCCTAGGACCTTTCTGTCTTTTGCATAGTTAACATTGTTCTTGATGAGGAGGGACCTGTGTCTCAGCAGCCGTGATTTAGAGACTGCGGATGCACTGAAGTCGCATGCAAATGCTGTGTGGATATTGCATTCTTCTGGGAAAAGGGACGATTGTTAGCCTCATATTCCCTCATGACTTTAAGGCCTCTACTACATTTTATACTGAGAGCAGCTGCATTTTTTCAGATGAGAAAAACCTTGACTCAGCTATGGTGGTGGATGTGGTGTGGTAACACACATCTCAAGAGGTATGAGCCTAACCCCCTAAATCATATGCAGTACTGTAAACAATTATCTCAGTACAAATAATACAATTGAAAAAAAAAGAAAGAAAGCTGAGACCCAGGGAATCAGTAGTTGAACACAGATCTCTCCCTCCTCAAACCCTGCTCTTTTTTTTTTTTTAAAGATTTATTTATTTATGCATACAAGCTGCGGTACAGGCCAGAGGCATGGGGCAGTGAGAGGGTTCACCAGAGACAGAATGGGGAGCAGAATAGGCAGATTGATGGAAATACACTGCTGAGGGGAGCAGTGGGAGAGGCAGAAGAGGTCTGTTGCACATTTGGGAATCTCTCCTGCCGGGCATTCAACTCTCGTCGCCCAACCACTGCGCTACCAGGGAGGCCCTCAAACCCTGCTCTTGACCCACGTTGCCATGCTCTATTCCCACAGCAGTAGTGAGGGGAAACTGAGGCAAGCAGTGGTTGGTCCACCCCTCTGGCTCTGATTTCTGCCCAAGAATGGTGGGATTGCTGATTTGAACAGAAAGTCCATGATATGAAGTTATACTCCTAAAAATCGTGTACAATATCATAAACCATTGTTATCGCAATAAAAACTGTACAATACAAAAAAAATCTTAAAAATAAAAAAAGAAGTCCATTCTTGGGGGAAAATCTGAGGCTTGGCATCTTTCAGCTTGGAGAATAGTGGTGTGAGGAGACACACCTGTTGGTGTCCTGAAGGTGTGTGGAGGGGGTGGGTGAGTGAGCATGTCTCCACCTGAAAAGTGTGGTTTCTACCTAAGGAGGAACTTTCTGAATTCAAAGGGGGTGATTGAAGGAGGGGCGAAGTCTTTTGAATAGTTTGTATTGAATAGTTTTGTTTAGAATCTGGGAAAAGATACACAAACCTTTGGGGCCTCCCTGGTGGTGCAACAGGTTAACACTTTGTGGTCTGCTCACGTATTAGCACGTGTTTTTGTCAACAGTATCAGGTGGCTGCTCACGTATTAATACGTGTTCATCTAGTCTCCGGTTTTTCACACCACGGTGGATTTATTTGGAACTATTAGGAGCTCTTTGATCGTACTCAGTCTAGAAGCTTTACACATTGTTTTGGTGAAAGTGTAAGGTGTTTTGTGAGAGATTTTACAGTTTTTTAATATCCAGTAGTTCAGGAGTTGTGTGTGTTTTATTGAATGCTTATACCATTCATGTGGTGGCACAGAAAATGGCTGTCCCCAAGGGCTGGTAAATTTAGAGGGCACTGGCACACAAAGTGTTAAGTCTCAGCCTATGAAGCTATCAGCAGCCACTGCAGCATACATTCAATCCCTGGCCAGGGAGATTCCCACGTGGCACAGCAGACCTCTCCTGTCTGGCCTGCTGTTCCCCTCAGCAGTGTACTTCAGTCGATCCGCCTGTTCTGCTCCCCACTCTCTCTAGTGAATCCTCTCACAACCCTACACCTCTGGCCTATACCTCAGTTCTTGTATGCATAAATAAATAAATATTAAAAAAAAGATATACAAACCTTTGAAGGATTCCCTGAGTCACTTTTTTCTCTGTGGTTCTAACTGCACTTTACTTTTCTGGTGTCCACAGGTCAGTAGTGAGGTAATGGCTGTGTGCCAGCCTGGGTTTTCTGGTATCTTCAGCTGCAGTCTAGGCAGGGGTATTTGAAACCCACACCACTTAACATGACTATTCACCTTGAGAAATGTGGCCTTGCAGAAACCTGGACCCTCTGGAAGTGTCCAGCTGGAGAGGAATGAAGTGTCACTGGGGCCGCAGATAGGAGACTTGGTAGGAACCTAGGGAGAGGATGGCTTTGACTAGCTTCATCATGGAGGAGCGGTGAGAAACATTTGGATTTGGGGTATATTTTGGAGAGAGGATTTGTGAATTTGTGATAGATTGAATATAGGGTGTGAGGGATCTGGTGGAATCAAGGCTGCTCCCCCAGTACTGCTATGGGGAAGAAGAGGGGTGATACTGCTTTCATCCAGCTGTGGATGGTCATGTCGGGTTTGAGAGGCCTGTTTGGTGTCCACAAGAAGATGTGAGGGAGGCATCGGGTCCTACGAGGATGGAGCTAAGGAAAAAGGCAGGACTCAGGGCACAGTTCTGGGTATATCACCAGGAGTAGCGTATTTGAGGTGAAGGGAGTGATGAAATCATTTGGAGCAGTGCCTCCACATGTTGTCCTGGACCAGCGCCAGCCCCATAGCCACAGCACCTGGAGACCTGTTAGAAATCCAGATTTTCAAGTTCTTTCCTTGACTGCATCAGAAACTGGTGCTGGTTGAGTATGTGCGCTTTAACAAACCCTCCAGATAATTCTGGAGCAAACTCAAATTGTGTGTTGGGGAATGAGTATAGGCAGGGAGGTGGTGTAAAGTTTGATCCATGGAGCCCTCCAACAATTCAGATCAAGAAGAGCAGAGTAGCCAGTAAAGGTGACCCAGCAGGACCTACTTGAATTTTAAGAGGCAAGTCCAGAATGTTCTGCAATGGCCGCCTGATGTTCTAGAAGGTGTTGGACTGCTGGGTCAAATATGTCTGGGAATTGAAGTAGGACCAAGACTTGTCCAGTGGATTTGGCAGGATAAAGATCTTTTGTAAATCCTGATCGGGGAAATTTTAAAGGAGTGGCTGATGAAAGCTTGTTTGAAGTTTAAGAGGATGGTAAAGTTGCAGAGACAGCAAAGAGAGGCAAATGTTTTTGTGGGTTTTGTTATAAAGAGGAGATAGGAGGGAAGGGGATGGTAAAGGAGCTCCTTGAGTAGGTGAGAGGAACTGGAATCCCTTACAGAGATGGGCTCATTGATCTCAGAAGCAGAGCAAGCAACTGCTGACTTTAGGAGAGTGGGAGGGGATGGCGAATACAGGGGAATGAATAGGGAGGATGAGAATACAGACCATAAGGTTAGTCATTTAGGTGCGAAGATGAGATGTTCTCTCCATTTTCTCAGTGAAGTAAGAAGTGAGGTTATACCCTGAGAGTAAAGGGAGAGGATGGAAGTTTGAGGTGAGAGGAGAAGGTGTGAAATAGAAGAAAGTAATAGGGGGTAATGGCATGTGATGCTCCCCTCCTCTGCTGTCTGCGCTCTCACAGCAGGCAGGTGAGGGGGAGCAGAAGGGGCAGAGCTGTTCCCATGAGGTAAGCTGCCCTTGACCCAGAAGCCTAAGGAAACCCCCAGCTATAGGGGGCTACTTGACACTACACAGGTGTGGCGTAAACCTAGATCTCAGGCTTCCCCCACTCAGGCAGAAAGTTGGGCATTCAGCCCATTGTTGAAGCTGAGCCCCTCTTCATAGTCTGGGATGTCCTCTAAGTTAATTTGTAATAATGCCCAAAGGAAAATCACCCAGAGCAAATTCTTTAACTTTTTTGTGCCTCAGTTTTCCCACGTAAGACAAGGAAACAATAGTATTGTTCACCTCATAGTACTGTTGTAAAGATTAAGCACTATAATTCCTGCACAGAAATTAGCATTTAATGTTTAATATATGTCAGTCACCATCAGAAAATATATGTCATTCACTTTATTCATATTATTTCAAGATTCTATGATAAATATTCCAAGTGCAAAAATACACTGTTGGTAAAATATCAAATAGTAACTTAGAGTTACTATTACCTAGACAGTGTGCAATGTCCTGAGTTGGAGCCACAAAGGATTGTAATCTATATTTATATGTGAATTTGATGTTGTTCTTCCACACTAACTAAGCTCCCTGCCTTTCAGTTCTTTGTGATGTTCAACAGCTGTATCCTAGCTACTGGGATAGTATTTGTTAAAGAAATGAAGTAATGGAAAGCACTCAGTTGAATAGCAGACAGAGGCACTTAGACAAACTATAAGCTGTGTGAGAAAATGTAATGTAGAGGATTGTAGCAAATATTTCTGGTGCTGGTGTGTGGCGTGTGTGCACACAGTGGTGCATGGATGTGTATTTTCTGGAAAGCTGTTCCAGGAGAGGATGCTCAGAGCCTTGTGGGTAGGGGCTTTTAACAGGTTATGAAGCAGGCAGGAGATGCCCTGGGCAGCAGGTATTCTGGGCAGGGCTGCCAGGGCCTGGCAGAGAATTAGCACACAGGAGCTCTCAGTGCTGACAGGCTGAATGAATGGAGGAGTGGGGAGGGTGCTGTGGAGCTGTCAGCTGACTGTGTGTGCCGGGCCTGGGCAGCAGATGACAGGGAAGCACTAATGGTTTTAAGCAGGAGCGCTGCAGCTTATACAGGGTCCTGAGAGAGAAACGCTGTGGAGCTGCTGTGGCTTCAAAATCTGGGTCACTTTGCTGCTTATATTCTTCTAAGAAAATTTGATGTTTTCAAGGAGACTCCCTCCTCCCCTTCAGTCTCTCTGGTAAAACAGTAATAGCCTTGGCTCTGGACTTGGACCCAGATTCATGTCCCAGCTTGACCATGAGTAACTTCATGACCTTGGGCCATGTCCCCCACTTCTAAAGTAGGAGAAATAATACCTATTTCTCCAGGTGTTATGAATTGCCAGTGGTAATGTCTGGGGAGAACTTTGTAAGCTAGCTAGGAGTTGTGGGATGCAAGGGATGGGGTTGATTGATTTATTGCCCAGAGGTGGCAGTGGACTTGGTCTTTTACCCCAGAAAGCTGAGCCAGATTTTGCTGCAAATACTGTATTCCTTGAAAGTGTAAAATTTGTATCTGGACAGCCCTTGGAGGTGTCAGAACTGGGGACAGAGGTGTAATAACCAGGGCTCTTTTTAATGCCTTTAAGCTGCACTGCAAAAACTATAGCCAAAGCCACATGTGGCTATTTAAATTTAAATGAATGAAAGTGAAATAAAATTAAAAATTCAGCTGCTCATGGGCCTCCCCGGTGTCGCAGCGGTTGAGAGCTGCGCTGTGGAGCTGTCGGCGGCGCGCCATGCGAGTTCGATGCCCAGCCCAGGAGAATCCCACATGGTGTGGCAGACCTCTCCTGCCTTGCCCGCTGCTCCCCTCAGCAGTGTATTTCTGATCTGCCTGTTCTGCTCTCCACTCTGTCTCTGGTGAACCCTCTTGCCGCCCCACGCCTCTGGCCTGTACCCCAGCTTGTATGTATAAATAAATAAATCTTTAAAAAAAAAATTCAGCTCCTCAGTCACACTAGCCACATTTCAAGTGCTCACTAGTTTTGTACCGGGCTGAGTCCAAAGTCTAGTAAAGGTGGTGCCCCCTGGAGGGGGTTTGCTGATGAGAATGAATAGCCCCAGGGAAAATGCTAAGTTTGCAGTTTGGGGTGGAGAGTCTGATGAGTTTGCAGTTTGGGGTGGAGAGTCTGACTGAAGGAGAAGGGGAAGGCAGTCGTCATGATGTAGGGATAGGGGAATCAGCGGTAGAAAATGTCGCCGCCAAGATTGAGAGTTTGGAAATCAGACTCCAGAAGTTTTTGAGCCGCTGGGATATAGAGTTTCGGATTGAGTGTTTTTGGAGTCTTTAGTGACTTTGGGACCAGCGACTTTGGAGGCTTTGCAAGTAGCCGAACGAAGGAAACTGCTCCCAGTTTTGTTTTTACTGCAGCCAAAGGAAGAAGACAGAGGCTCGAAGCGGGCGCCTTCCTAAAATGCATGAGTGCAGTCTTTTGGGCCGTCTGGCTGCTGTAGTTGCTGTTTGCAGTGTTGTTGGCCTGGTGCTGTGCTGGGGCACCGTGGCAGTTCCGTGAGCATCTCCCGTTGTGTTCTGTGTTGTCCTCGTGAGTTGGAACCTGGCCTATGGTCTGATTGTTGCACGTCTAAAGAAGAAGGAAGACGCCATTTTGGAAATGTGGCCTATTGTTTGGAAGAGGAGCTCCACCTCAGCAGTGGTGGGAAGACGCCACCTTTGTGACTTTTCTGGGACTTAAAGGACTGGACATTACTTTAATTAAGGTAAACGGCCATATGTTGACTTCAGTAATTCTTTGCTTTTCCCTGTTTGTTAAATAAATCCCAATGTTGTTTGTTGTTCCCTAAACCTGAGTAGTCTTGCAAATGTGCAGAACCAAGATAGTGACTGGTAAGCAATTTGGGCACTGCCTTTGGCAATTCTGAAACCCCTTTTGCCCAGTATCAAGAGGGTTCACCAGAGACACAGTGGGGAGCACAACAGGCAGATCGATGGAAATACACTGCTGAGGGGAGCAGCAGGCGAGGCAGGAGAGGTCTGCTGTGCCATGTGGGACTCTCCCCTGCCGGACAGTGAACTTGTGCTGCAGCCACCGACAGCTCCACTGCGCTGTGCTAACCTGTTACACCATGAGGGGAGGCCCAGAAATCACCAAAACATTCTTCCAAGTAGTTGAAGGTTGCTCTGCATCCCTGCCAATATTTAGGGTTGTTGATGCCTTCGATTTTTGCCATTATGATGTATATTTAGTAGTATCACATTGTGATTTTAATTTGTATTTCCCTGATGGTTAAGGATGTTGAACTTTTTTTCTTGTGAGTGTATGTGCGTGTTTTATTTCTATATATTTGTGAAGGGTCTATTAAAGTCTTTTAACTATTACCATTTTTAAAAAGCAATTGTTGACTTGTGGGAGTTCTATATGTATTCAGACAACAAGCTCTTTGTCAGATACATGCATTGTTGTTTTTTTTTTCTCCCAGTCTCTGACTTTTCTATTCATATAGTAACTGGTGTTTTTATAAGCAGAAACTTTAAATTTCAATAAAGTTCAATATATAATTTTTTATGGCTATTAATTTTTTAAAATTTATATATTTTTCATTGTTCTTCTTTTGTGGTTATCTTTCTGTGTCTTGTCTAGATGTCTTCGCCTACTTTAAAATCATGGAGAATTATATCTTCTTGAAACTTTATGGTGCTCGCCTTTATGTTTAAGTCTATGATGCATCTCGAATTAATTTTTCTACAAATTAAATTTTGAATTAATTTTGTGAGATGAAGATTGAGGTTCATTTTTTACTTTATGCATATCCACGTGTCTGGCACCATTTTAAAAAAGACTTTCTTTTTCCTATTTCACTGACTTGGCCACACTGGCAAAAATTATTACTGTGTTCTCCATTCTGTTTCACTAATCTACAACTTTTAGTCTTATGTGAAAGCCACACACTGCAACTGTAGAATAAATCTTGAAATTAGTGTAGGAATTCTCACTTAGTTCTTTATTTTCATGATTGCTTGGTAATTCTATATTCCTCCCATCTTAATTTTCATTTTAGTATCAGCTTGTCAATTTTTTCAAAAATTTTACTTTGATTTTGATATTAATGATTTTCAATCTATGTATTTATTTGGGATTATGCAACATCTTTGAAATAATTAATTTTCTATGAGTCAGTCCATGAAACTTATATATCTCATCATCATTTTAGGTTCATTTAACATCTCTTGGCTTTGTTTTGTAGTTTGTAGTATGGGGTATAGCATGCATTTCATTGGATTTATCCTTTGGTATTTGATTTCTTGTTATTTTAAGTGTAATACCTTATAAAATTCATTTTTATTGCTTGTTGCATTTTATAGAATTGTAGTTAACTTTTATATCTTGATCATTTACCTTGTGCCCTTGCTAAGTCTAATTATTTGTTCTGGTAGTGCTTTCTTCCTTTATAGATTTCATAAATTTTTATTTATAATCATTTCATCTGTTATTAGTGACACTTTACTTCTTTATTTGCAATCTTCTTTCTTTGAGTTCTTTTCTTGCCTGCTTGTACTCCTTAGCACCTCATGTAAAATGCTAAATAGAAGTAATGCTGAACATTTTGTCCCTATCGTAGAGGGAAAGCTTTAACCTTTCATCATTGAGTACAATATTACCTGTCTATAGCTTTGTTTTCTAGATGCTTTTTGCATCAGAATGAGAAAGTTGTCATCTATTCCTGTTACATTTTTTGATCAAGTACTTTTTCTACATCTTTTGAGATGATCTGTGCCAACTCTAACTTTAGCCAGCATTGGGAGCATTCATTTTAACAGCAGGAACAGTTAAATAAAATAGTGAAACTGCAAAATTACTCTTCACTTAAAGTCCTTTATTTATTTATTTTTTTAAAGATTTATTTTTTATTTATACATACAAGCTGGGGTACAAGCCAGAGGCGTGGGGCGGCGAGAGGGTTCACCAGAGACAGAGTGGGTAGCAGAACAGGCAGATCAGAAATACACTGCTGAGGGGAGCAGCGGGCGAGACAGGAGAGGTCTGCCGCACCATGTGGGATTCTCCCCGGCCGGGCGTTGAACTCGCGTTGCCGCTGCCGACAGCTCCACAGCGCAGCGCTTAACCGCTGAGCCACCGGGGAGTCCCCACTTAAAGTCCTTTAAACAGAAAATTCCAGAGATATGTCTCATGTACCAGAAATGCCTCATGTACTAGATCTTATCATTAACAATATCTGGGAGAAGTAGAAGAAAAAGGTGGAAATGGGCTTCATGCTTGGGTTAGAATTAAAAATGGAGCCTCCATACGACGCAGTAATACCACTTCTCGGAATCTACCCAAAGGACACAAAAACATTAATCCAAACATATACATGCACCCTTATGTTTATTGCAGCACTGTTTACAATAGCTAAGGTATGGAATCAACCCAGATGCCCAAAAATAGATGATTGGATCAAGAAGATGTGGTATATATACACAATGGAATACTATTCAGCATTCAAAAAAGATAAACATATGCAATTTGCAGCAACATGGATCGAGCTAGAAGGGGTAATGCTCAGAACAATAAGCCAGAAAGAAAGAAAAATATCGAATGATTTTACTTATAACTGGAATATAGGCGAACCAAACAAGAAAGAGACATCTAGCAAGGGAGGGGGAGGATAAGGGCTCAAAAAGGGGTAGAAAAGAGCACAAGGGACTATGGTGATGGTTCATGGGTGAATTGGTGGTGGGTAACCTATGGGGAATACACAATAATGTAAAAAATATGAATAATAAAAAAATTTTAAAAAAGGTATAAAATTAACTGGTGATACAGAGACGCTTGTTTTCATTTGTTTGGTATTTCAGAAGAATGATCTTAACATGGAAAAGTGTGGAGCGAACAGGAATAAGAGAAAATTGAAACCTAGTTTAATTATAATGTGGAATGAGAACTTCGAAGTCCTTTAAGCAAGTTTTAGCTCTGAGGTGCAGATGAAGCTCATGCAAAGAAATAGGATGGGCACAGTTTTGATCACTAAATCTCACTCTTGTAATCTTAGGGAAATCATGGGGAATGAGGGAACTGCTGAAGGGCTGGATAAATATCTTTATTATTATTTCTTTAAAGGATAAATGGTGGATTTCAGAAAGTATAATTTAGCAATCTTAGTATTTCTCCTTGGAAAATTCTAAATTAAAATAAAGAATCGGGATTCTTAGAAGAGAAATTGTTGGTTTCCTTGAAACTGGTTGAAAGATCCATTCAAATGTCACTATTATTTAATAGTTTCTTGGACCTGTTTTCAACTTGGTATGTGTGCTCTACATTAATTGTACTTGATTCTCTTCCTGACCATACATTTTCTTACAATTTTTGTCCTTAGTTATCTGTCTCTTTCACTAGATTACCTCTTTAAAAGCTAGTGTCACATTTATCCTTTTTTTTTGTATGCCTGAGTTTCACAGTGCTTGAATCATGAAGTCATACAATAAATATGAAATAACAGAAATGATGGGACTTAACAAATTCACATTTTAAAAGACTCTGACATACCATCCAGTTTCATTTACTTGCTCTAAGTCAGTAGCCAACTCAACATGAGATAAGTAAAAAGGAGACAGTTAACTGGCTCATGTAACTGAAGTTAGGGGATAGAAGTATCTTGAGTTCTCCTGGACTGAGGTGCTCCAATGATGTTGTCATGACTTAATCTCACTTTTTCTCCCTCCCTTAGTGCTGCTCTATTTTGGGTTAACTGACTAACTAACTAACTAACTAACTAACTAACTAACTAACTAACTAACTATATATTATATACATACATATACACACATACACACATACACACATACATACATACATATGCATGCAGGCTGCCCCCTGGGCAGCAAGTTGGTCTCTAGGGCCCAGGCTTATATTCTCAGTGGAACCTCAGTGGAAAGATGTCTCTTTTTTGTCAGTAAGTAAAACAAACATCTTAAAACTATATCTCATTGGAAGATATCACCCATCTTTGAGCCAAGTGCTGTGATCAAAAGGATGGATGATGCTGATTGGCCAGGCCTGGGTCACATGTCTACCCATGGGGTTGGAGGGTGCAGTCAAAAGCTGAACCACAGAGACTGCAAGTAAATGAATGGTGGTTCTCTCAAAGAGAACTGTGGTGGAGTTCCTAAAAGAAGGGGAAGTTCATGCTGAACAGGGAAAAAGTCCAAGTACCTCTGGGTTCTCAACCAATTTATCCATTGCCATTTTACAGAAAGTACAAGTAGTTTGATTTCAGTGGGGCCTTCAGGAAGCTCTTTGGTCCAGATGGTTAAATGTGAGCTTGTTGATAATAGAATTCAGTGGATTTATCATTGGCTTAACCAACAGCCCTGAGAGTGTTGATTCATGAATTCATGTTGACCTAATGATGGTCCCAGGGCCAAGCTATCTGATTTTGTAGATACTCCTTTCTGGATTGGCATTTTTCATCAGTGACTTGGATAAAGATATTATTGGTATACTTATCAAACCTTTTGGTCAGCATTTCCTAGAATTTGGGATTTCATAATCTGGTAAAGTTGTAGAAAACAATTTTAGGAAATGATGCAATATCTTTAACTTTTTATTTTTGCCAAATGAGGACACACATATATTAACTGTCATCGATTTACTTCACCAGTGTTGCTAAGAGAAGACATTTTAATATCAAAAACAGGAGGAAGGACATGATCTCATTAAAAAAAAAAAAGGCAGGCCTTCCCAAGAAAGGGTAATTGGCTGCCTTATATTGACATTAAAAAATAATGTAATGGATATAACAAACAATTGCAACATAAAAATTCAATTTTCAAAATTACAATGCATCTAATTTCTGTAATTTTCTCTCTATAGATTTGTCATTTTGGCGATTTATATCTGACAGCACATCCTAGCATGGAACTTTCATGTCAGCCTGAGGATTTGATTGTATTTTAGACTTTGTGGAAAGTTCAGCTTCTTGTAGCTCTGCTGACAAAAATAGATGAATGATGCTCTTAATACTGTTTCACTCAATTCATATATTTTGCATTGTACCAAGAGAGGTACAAACATATATGCATATTTCTGGCCTGGAACACCTCAGCCTTTTCTGTCCACTTCTTTTCCTGCAGAGCAGGGAAGAAGCTGTGGCATCTGGCAATTGAAGTGTGTAGGAAAGCTGATGGGGTCAGGGGCAAACTCACCCGGAGGACTTGGCTCAGCTTGGGTGCTCAGGCAAAGCCCTGGGCATTTTGAGGGAAATAGGCAGGAAATCAGCTGAAAGGGTTGCTGCAAAATGGCGGAAATTTAACTCTTCTTTCTTCAATCCTGAGCCAGCCTGAAACCTCTTTGAAGTTCCCTAAGCCAGAGCTCCAGTTGGAATTGGGGAAGAGCCGGGAGAAGGCACTCAAGATGGCAGCCTCAGGGCTCTTGGTATCTTCCTGGGCAAGAGCCAGGAACCGAAATGACAGGCTGGAATTTTATAGGAATTAAAGTAAATTTCCTCTCAGTGATTCTGAGCCTCAGTAACTTAAGAACAAGCCTATCTTGAGAGTAGTTAATCAGAAAAAGGGAATTTTTAATTGACTCAAGTGCATTCTCAGCCAGAAGAGCCTAGGCTCTCACTCTGAGGCCACCTTAATAGTAATGTAACATTTTTTTTTTTTAATTTTCTCTGTAAGAGATATCTCAAAGTCAGTGGAAATTCTGTAGGAATTTCCTAGGATGTAGGATGGACCCTACATGCTACATCCTGGGGGGATGTAGGACGGGAGAATGAAAGGAGAGGATGAGGAAGGAGCTAATCTTTATTGAGCTTGGCATATGCCATGATAGTCAGTGAGGTGGAGTTTCATCCCCATTTTACAAATGAGGAACTCGAGATTCAGAAAAGTCCTTTAGTGGCTAAATAGCAAGGCTGGGTCTCAAATGCAGACTCGTCTGACAAATTCCATCTCTTCCATCTCTCTCCCCCTGGCTCTTACCTAAGTGTGTCTTTCATTATATTTAAACTCAACCTGCCTCTTTTTATGAACCTTCGGTTCAGAATGAGGGTGTTTCAGTATTTGCTTCTTGTAATTTTCTACAGAGCTCCAGCTCAGTGTTCCCTCCAGGACTGACCTAGAACCTTAGCTATTCAGGGCATTGATAGTCCTGATGGAAGAAGCCTGTAGTGAATTGCTTTGCTGCCTGTGTGTTCCTACTTAATGCTGCTGATGACTTGCATTTGCCCCCATCCAACTTTTTGATATATAATTGACATAGGACATTGTATAAAAATAAAGGTATATGATATGATGATTTGAAATATATATTTACTGCAAAATGTTTGCCATAATAAGGTTAGTTAATACCTATCATTTCACATAGTTACTGTTTTTGTTTGTTTCGGGAGTGAAAACATTTAAGATCCACTGTCTTAATGCAATAATGTTAACTATATGGTGTGTATTACATTTCTAGCACTAATGCATCTCATAACTGGAAGTTCGTATCCTTTGACCAATAGGTCTTCATTTCCTCCATCTCCAGCCCCTAACAATCATAATTCTACTCTAGAATCTAAGAATTCTGTTTTTTAGAGTCCATCATGATGGGGATGGGGGATTATGATGGGGATTATGCAATATTTGTCTTTCTGTCTTATTTCAGTTAGCCTAATGCCTTCAAGGTCCATTCATATTGTTGCAAATGGCATGGTTTCCTTTCTTTTTTATACCTGAATAATAGTCATACATATATAATATCACATCACAACAAATCATATATCATATCATGTCATATCATAATCATCCATTGACCAACATTTAGGTTGTTTCCATATCTTGACTGTTGAAAATAATGCTGCAGTGAACATAGGGTGCAGATATTTCCAGATCCTGTTTTTATTTCTTTTGCATATATACCCAGAAGTATGATTGCTGGATCATATGGTAGTTTTATTTTAAATTTTTGAACAATTTCTCATTACTGTTTTCCATACTGGTTGTACCAATTTACATTCCCACCAAAAGTGCTCAAGTTTTCTCTAATCTCCACATTCTCACTATTACTTGTAATTTTTTGTCTTCCTGATAATAACTCTAATGGTTTGTTTTTTAAGATTTATTTATTTATGCATACGAGCTGGAGGCTCACCAGAGTCAGAGTGGGAAGCAGAACAGGCAGCTCAACGGAGACACACTGCTGAGGGGAGCAGCGTGCGAGGCAGGAGAGGTCTGCCACTCCATGCATGTGGGAATCTCCCTGGCTGGGTGTTGAATTTGAGTCGCTGCTGCCGACAGCGCCACAGTGCAGCACTTAACCGCTGCGCCACCAGGGAGGCCCTCTAATGGTTTGTTTTAAGGGAGACCCAAATCTCACCAGGATTCATAAACCTGTGTATACCAGTATGGCCACAGAATTGCTAATAACTATAAAACATCTATTTTTGTTCCATTTTGTCCAAGAGGAGCCTCTGTGTAACATCTTGGGCTTTCTGAGGCCCCTTGTAGAGAACTTCACAACTCCGTTTGATGGCTTTATTCAGCACTGGGCATATTGTTCTTTTATACTCTGCTGGGAAAGTTTCGTCATAGTCAGGCCTGATAGAATCCCTTGTGAATCACTACTTTTTTTCTGGG
Source organism: Scalopus aquaticus (assembly GCA_004024925.1). NCBI lineage: Eukaryota > Metazoa > Chordata > Mammalia > Eulipotyphla > Talpidae > Scalopus > Scalopus aquaticus. The sequence goes on from PVIJ01011939.1 coordinate 26,602, forward strand.
TACTGTGCCCAGTGGACCCCAATCTTCAGGTATCCAGAATGTGCTTGTTCTGGTTGAAGACAGTCTTGCCTGTCTTGGCCTGGGGCCAGCCCCTAGGGTACCAGAGTGATCTTCCATTCACGTGGGAGAAGGACTGACTCCTGTTACTTCACACAGTCTCCTGGCCCTTTATCATTACCTGCTTTGCTCAGCATCCACAAATCTCTCATGAAAATTCCCCATTTCCTGTAAAATATTACTTCTTTAGATAAGTTCATACTCTGGCCAAGGGCCTGAGAGGTGAGAATAGACGTTGTTCTCTACCTACAGACCTCCATTACAACAAACACACAGAGGAAACATTCCAATATTCCTCCCTAGTTGCCAAACTAAAAATCGCAGAGCATGGGGTACCTAGGTGATGTGGTGTTGGGAGGGAGCCTGCCTGTTCCTATAGGGTCTGGGTCTTTTCTCAGTCAGCCGCCATACTGTCTACAAAAATTAAAGGAGATTTCACACTTGAACTGAGAAATGTCCACTTTTTCTGTGTCATCAGTGAAAGGTTTAGGCTGTTTACTTGTAGCTGAGGATCACTTCCCACGCCTTCTCAAGTGTGTTTGGCTCATCCTTTTGGGTGAATAGATGTGTAGGCCAGCTCAATTCTCTGCTACTCAGGATGCCACTGATCAGCTGCATTTAGAGTTGTGGTCAGAGAGAGAGCCCTTGAAACAGTTGGGTACACACTGGTTTGGGCACAAGTGCAGAGTAGTCTCATGTCCCAGATCATTTATCTGGGAGAAGAGGATCTGAAGAGCATTGTGCTTCCTCTGGCCTCGAAGCCCTGGGTGGGAGAAGGCAAGTGGCAAGTGCAAGGTGAAGTGCAGTCAGGGAGGAGAGAGGGAGCGACTAACTGGGGCCCACGGTGATAGAAGCCGGCTCCCGGATCATCCAGGCAACACCTTGAGATTTGTTATTTGAGATTCTTAAAAACAAGATTTCTCAGATCTTAAGCAATAATGATATTGGTATACAGAGGGCTTGGGGAATCGTATCTTCTTTGTTTCTTTTTACCACTAAACTTGAAGTTTGGTGTCTAACCCCATTCGACGATGTCTGTGAAAGATTTAAATCCCACTGCCAAATTGCAGACCTTATTTGGCCTCTTTGAAATACTAGGTCTGAAGGAAAGAAGGCTCAGCCAGCACCTCCAAATGGGCAGCTCCTCAGAGTGCCAGACGCTAGTGTGTATAATCCCGTGGGAATAAAAATTAGCTCTTTTTCATGAGTGTTCAATCTGCTGCCTTATTCATCTGCCAAAGATTCAGACTCATCTTACAGGCCAAACCGCAAGCTTGTCTGGCATACGTGTGAGTATGGGGGCGTGCAGTGGTGGTGGTAGGAGAATTTTATTTTTCTCACATTTGGGTTGCCCGATAGCATCAGGTGCCAGTCGATGTCGAGGCATTGTTTAACCGAAGACACGGTGACTAAATTCACCCCTTCAGAAAGAACAGCCACACGTGGTAGCCATCCTCCTGTTCTAGTTGGTAGAAGGGTCACCATTCAGGACCAGCTGATGTCTTGGAGTAGCTGGAGCACCTGGGTGAAGGTGAAAGACAGAATGCAGACCTGCAGATGCCCAAAATAGTTGCCACCGTGTACCTGCACAGTAAACACGAGAGAACATCTGCTTAAGCGCTTACGTTCTGCTTTTCCTGACCAGACCGTGGTGGGTTTTCCTGAGGAGTGTTAGAAATGCTTTGCAGTCTCTGCTTCCTCTTACATTTTTTTCTGTCAAGTGCCACAGACAGACCTGCAACTTTGGAAGTTTGGCAAATTGCTCATTCAGGAGACCTAAATCTCAGTCCTTCAAGATCGAGGCAAGCAATGACTTTAAAATGTCTTTTTGCGCTTACATATTTTGAAACAAACGCTGGGGGGAAAAAACTGTATTTGGAACAGAACTTGGAAGCCAGCTGGCTTTGTATATGTGCTAGAACAAGATGCTTATAGATTTGCTTTAAAAAATGAAACCTCAAGACATGAAGCCTGAAGTCCCTGGGGCCATATGATAAATGCTGATGGTTTTGCAGAGCCTCGCATCTTTCCTTTCCTTTTCACATTTATTTCTTTGAAAGACATACCAGAGACCAAACTTTGAAGGGACCTGGCAGCCTTTGCTAGGGAAAGGAAACTTCTCGATAGAGAGCCTTGTGAGTGCTTTGAGTATCTTGTCAGGTGAGACCATCCCGTCAATGAGCTTTGCGATGTTTAGTCACAGCTACTTTGTGCTTCTGAATGTGTCTCTTTGAGCTGAGAGTGGATGTGTCATTTCCAGCCCATTTCCTAGGGGGCAGCGCCCCCTTTGGCTTATTGAGTTGTTCCCTAAGTGTTTAGAAATGTTCTCACTCAAAGGCCAATAGGGTTTCAGGTGCTGTGCTGAAGGCAGGAACTGTAGGGTGGTAGGGGGGCTGGGCAGATGGGAGACAGCACGTGGGCCTTCCTGATAAAAGCCCATCCCAGAAACAAAGACTGTTGGAAGACAAAAGCTCTTTGCACACGGAGCACGTTTGCTGTTACGGATGAACCCGTTCCAATGGCTGCTATCAAACTTGTCATATTTTATTCATGAGTTGTGGTGTGCCTGGATGAAATAAGAAAAGCAAAGCTCCCGATCATAATTATGGCATAAAAAAGATAAAATAGTTATTATTGTGACATTTTTGAAGAATTCTTAAATTTCTCCAATAATTCATTTGAAAAAGTTGTATGGCACAACTGGGTGTGTGGCACGTAATTCTGCTGGTTGGGGTTCAGGGGTTCAGTTACACCCAGACCCACACTGACAGACTCTATGCATATAGTGAATAAGAGCATAATTAAGGAGAGGGCTACAGCAGTAGTTAAACATAAATAGAACTGCTGACAGGCATTTTTGCATTTATCATGCTCTCATTATTACTCTGTGGCTGATCAAAATGCTGCATTCTTACTTTTTATTTTTGCCTTTATGAATAGCACTTGGGGTCTGGACTGTTTGGTATACCTGGCAGGGGGAGGCTGGGGGGCTGAGGGCAGGATAAGTCTGCTTGAAAGTATACTTATAGCAACACAGTTTGAAAAAGAAGCTGTTGGTTTACGTCATGAATTTGCAAAAGTAAGCTGAAGCACTTTTTTAAAAAGATAAATCAACTTCAGAAAAGAAAAAAAAAGGCCAACTCTTAATCCATGGGCTTCTTCTGATGACACAGGACGTAGTTGCTCCTTATTTATTAACTGCTTGATCCAGACACCTGTCAGCCCACTCCATCTGTATGCTCGCTGCCTCCCCCAGTTTTGGTCCCTGCTATTAATGGAGTCAGTGTCGGATGTTTATTCACGCGGGATATATTTCCAACATGCTGGCTTCTAGCCACCTGTTCACACTGCTAGGTCCTAACCCCCCGGAGAGCACCAGCCCGAGGTACCTTGCCTTGGCCAACGTGCACGTTGGTGTGTAGACTCAGACTCTCGGACAAGGAAGATGGAGACATGACAAATGTTTTCAGAAACCATGCGTGAGGATGATTGCACGTATTGGTCATGTATATTCTGTGATATAAGCATCAGCTTTATAGTAGTCACTGCTTAATGGAGGAGAAATTGCAGGTCAGAGAGATTCAGTGACCTGTCGCTCAGATAGTAAGTGTTAGGGCTGATGGTGGACCCCAGGTCCTCTGATCCCAAATTCCAGTTCAGCACAGGGCAGTGTTTTCCATCCTTTTCCCTGTCAGGTCCCACACACAAGGAAAATTATCGTATTTGTACATTCTACTGGGGAAATTTTTTTTTTTCCCCGAAATGCTCTCCTGGATCCCACCAAGGACTGAGAGGAGCCAAACCTTAGCGAAACCTGGTACCCCCAGTACCTGCTGAGAAATACTGGGAGGGGATGATCCAGAAAGGGACTGGAAGACCTGGCAAGCACTGATGAGGGCCAGGAAGGATTCAGGGGCAAGAGAAGGGGGGTTGTGTGGGGACTGCATCTAGAGGGTGTGTGGGGTTAGCGTGAGCTTAGAGGTGTGCTGAGAGGAGTCCCAGTCTTAGATGAGCAGGGTCAGCCAGGTGACAGGCGAACAGTGTGCACCTGTACCTGAATGCAGCCAGCTGGTGAGCACATACGGGTGTCCCATTTCCTCAGTGTCAGCCTTCCCAGCACTCCTGCCTGCGGGAATGTGGGAACTGTGTTGCTAGGGCATCTATTTCTTTACTGGCAATCTGGATTTTCATATAAAATCTCCCAATTTTTACACTGTATCCCATTGATTCTAAGGTCCTTAGACTAATTCAGTCTCATAATTATGTCATAGTCTTTCCATCAAGTGTCTGAAAGCTATAATGGACAGTTTATTTTCTTTTTTAGGGTGCATGTAATAATGAGGTATCTTACAGTCTGTGGCACCTTAGACTTGATGAAGTGTGATATGTTGGTTGGGAGGGTCATATCTAGGATCCCATTAATTTACACCTAGGGTCACACCTAGGATCCCTCTAATTTAACATGTTAATGCTCACCTGGTCTGAGGTTGGTCAGTTGCCACCTTGGACCTGGGACTAGGACATCAAGCAGGACTCAATTTTTCAGCCATGGCTGTTTGTCACTATCATTTGGGAGATCAAGATGAATAAATCCTTCTATAGGTTCCACTGCAGATGATTTTCCAGAGTCTCTGGGGGATAGGCACCTTGCAGAAGGGCCTCACCTATACAGGCATTGATGCCTGTTTCATTGGAAAAGAGAGATACCAGGTAGGGGTGGGATTGGTATTTAGGGCTTTTCCTGGGCAATTCATTTGTAGCTGCATAAGCATTTCATGCATAAGCTAGCCATGGTATTCTTTTTGACATTTTCTTTAAACAGGCAATCTCACATAATTAGAAACCTCTCCAATCTACTGGTGTGTGCTTCAGTGTGTGATGGGGGCAGGGAGGGGGGGAGAAGAGCTTCTTGGACTCTGGCTTTGAATCTCTTTTTCAACATGTGACTTTGGAATCCCTTTGGAATCCCTCTCAATCTTTGAGTGACTGGTTGGAGGAAAATAATTTCATTTTTGAGCCCTTATCCTTAAAGATACCTCTAAGAGCTAATGTTTGATCAGCAAGCATTAACTGAGTGTCTGCTGGGCTGTCGTGCATCAGCCACTCACCATGCTGAGTCCTGATTGTGCAAGAATTTGACAGATGCCCTGACCTTGAGGGGACCTTGGACTAAGTATAGGGAGGAGAGAACCAGTGATTTGCATTTCCACCCATCCACCCACCCATTTTTTTTCAACCAACAAATGTTCATTGCACACCATATGGCAAACACTGTTTTGGGTGTTAGAGACGTAGCAGGGAAAACACAAAGTCTCTGTATGCATGAAGCTTACATTCCAGCAGAGGTGAGCAATCACAGAAATCCAGTACTTCAATAAATTAGTAACTTTAGATAGAAGCACATACTATGTAGGAAATAAAATAATAATGAAATCGGGCCGAAGGGGTGTCTAGTCCCTTCGTGGTCGCCAACTGAAATGGGCCTCAAATGCCCAGGCTCTGCGGCAAGAGCCACCAAAAAGCCCCAAAAGGCCAAATACAACAAAGGACAGTGCCTGATGAGAGGACAGGGCACTGTCTGTGGGTTCTCACCCGCGCGCACAATTGCAGGAGACTTCAGGCTACAGGAACAACAACAGCAAACATGGGGTTTATTGTACAAACGGGGGAAACAGAGAGCTCACTACAGCCTCAGGTGGCGGCCGCCTCATCCAGAACGCATCGGGGATGGCAGCTCCTTGGGAGGTGCTGGGTTAGGCCAACAAACAGGCCTCTGAGACACCAGGCGCAGGCCTCTGGGGCTCCTTTCAGGCTACGTCAGAGACAGGACCGGAGGCCCAGTCTCTTCAGAGTCCTTCGGCTTCTTTTCCTCCTCGGAGGGCGGCTGCTGGTGCTTCTTTTCTTCTTTCTTCTCTTAGAGGCCAGGAACTGACTTCTCTCTTCTCTCTTCGGAGTCTGGAACCATCGTCTTTCTTCTCCTGGGGGCTGGTCGTGTCGTGTCTTCTCCTGTTCGGTTCAATCTTTTCCCCCTCTTCGGTTCAGTCCTTTCTTTTTCCTCTTTTCCTCTTCGGAGTCTGGAACCGTCGTCTTTCTTCTCCTGGGGACTTGTCGTGTCGTGTCTTCTCCTGTTTGGTTCAATCTTCCCCCCTCCTTCGGTTCAATCTTTTTCTTTTCCTTCCATCTTTTTTTTTCCCCTTTTTCCTTCGTCCTTCGGTCCAATCTTTTCCTCCCTTGACTTCTTTTTTCTTCCGGTCCCTCCAGTCCTGGCTTATATTCTCTCCCAGAGTACCGTCCATAAGTCTCTGATTGGACCATGTTCAATCCTGGAGCTGATTGGACCAACCCATCAGCTCCTAGCACCTGATTGGTCCATACAAAAAACGGCAGTTACTGGGCAGGAGCAACTGCTATAACTGACTCCGGAGCAGTGGGATAAGAGGCCCCACCGCTTCTGCAGGCGCCCAAGCTGCTAAGGCAGCTTGGTTCCGGTAACAATAAGAGGGTAGAGAGAAAGAGGAGAGGATTGACTCTAGGTAGGATTCCTGGGGAAGGCCTCCTGCAGAGGTGATATTTGAGCTGATGCCAGATGCAGGAGTCATGGAAATATTGTCCACTTACCTTTCGGATGAACACTTCATGTGCTAGACACTGTTCTAAATGCTGTCTATTCAGTAACTCATTTAATCCTTATGGTCATGTTTTGCAACCATCCCAGGCTGGGTAGGTTCACCATCAGTTCAGGCAGCTTAAAAGAGAAGGTTGGAGCCCTTGGCAACATCCCCACAGGTTTTTTTAATAATTTGCAGGGGAAACAAGCCAGCAGGGAGATGGCAACTTGGGCCCCCTCTGAATCTCTATGTGCTGTTTCCTCTGGGCCTTTTCTGGTGTTCTCTTGTGGCCTCTTCCTCTTGCAGCTGTAACTTGTCCTCTCGTAGCTGTTCTCTGCTGCCACCATTTTCTGTGTGACACCGCCCTTGTAGCCTCAGCTTCCAGGCCCACATGTGCCTGCTTACACATGCCCACACCATACTCCAGGTCCACACCATCAGGCACGCGAGGTACGCACCATCAGGCACGTGTGCCCCGCGCCCATGCTTCCAACTGCCTTCTGCATCCACGGCCAAAGGTGATAGTCACAGAGGCCAGTGGCGTAAAAACCTGACCATTTCATTTACCCTACAGGGAATTATGAGCTTCATTTTACAGAGGGGAAAAGAGGGGTACAAGGAAGTTAAAGCACTGTTGAAGGGAATAGGTCTAGTAGGTGCTAAAATTAAGAACTGCATCCAGCCTCTTTTGTTCCAGAGCCACATTCTTGGAACAGTGAAGGCCCTTAGAATCAAACCAGGTTAAGGGGCTCTAGGTGTCTAGTGTGGGTGGAGCTACTGGAAGGGGGCACAGATCATGGCTAAGACTCCAGTTTAGAAGCTTGGGATTTATTATTCCCTGCTGCAGCCCACAGCGTGCTGCGTCTTTCAGGCCAGAGTAAGGAGTGAGGGCTTTATTTAAATTGCATCAAACACAAGGGAATATGGTGATGGTTCATGGGTGATACAGTGGTGGGAGAACTATGGGGACTACAACATGTAAGAAAAAAAATTAACAAAAAAAAAAATAAACTGCATCAGGCAGTGTGGTAGATTGAATGATGATACCACCCACCTCCGAAATGGATCCAAGTCCTAGTCACAGAACTTGTGACTGTGCTGCTTTACATATAAAAGTGACTCTGTGGATTTGATTAAGTTAATGACCTGGCCGTGGGGGTGGGGAGAGGTGCCTGGACTACCCAGGTGTGCCCGATGTAATCACAAGCGTCCATATAAAAAGGAACTCAACAGCCCAGCTCGAGAGGGGCTGCGGAGATGGAAGCAGAGTATGGGTCTTGGATCGCGGTGATGCTGACTTTGAGGATTAGAAATGGGACGCTAACAAGGAAAGCTGGAAAAGACAAGAAAATGAACCCTCCCCTCAAGTTTCTGGAGGGGGTGCAGTCCTGCTGACATCTTGGTTTTCCCGTGAAACCTGCTTCAGACTTCTAACCTCCAGAGTGGTAAGGTAACAGATTTCTGTTGTCTTAAACCACCAAGTTTTCAGTACTTTGTTTTCGGAAAGTAATATAGGCAATGATTTGAGGGTTTAAAGTGAGGAGTTAAGATGTTTAGAAAAGATGTGATTTTAGTTTGAGAAAGCTCTTGGTTCTCTATAGCTACATGGGATAGAAAGTGAAAAAAGTGGGGGGGAAAAGGGAAGCAAAAGGAGGAATGGGGAGGGATAAAGACAAATGGACACAAGCTGATATTTGGTGGTGGCTGCTGCGATATTATGCTCAGGAGGATTCAGGGTCACAGTGGCGATGGAACTCAGGCCTTACTAGAGAGGAGATGAGGTTGGAGGCATCCTGGCAATTACAGAGTTGCAGAGGAGGGCATGAGGAAGCCTTAAAAAGTTACAAGGGTGGGAGGAAGACCAGAATAATGCAGTGCCCAAGGGCCAGAGTGCCTCAAAAAAAAAAAAAAAAAAAAAAAGAGCACAAGTGTGGGAACTTGCCAAGAGGTCAGTTAGGCTGAAGTTAGAGAATGGCCATTGGCTCTGGCAAGATGCAGAATGTAAGTGCGATAGAAAGCGCCAATGCAGCTAAAAATACTGGCTGGATTTCTCTCCCGAGTGTGTTTTACTGTAGTACAGAGTCAGCCACAGAGGACATGCTTAGTAAGTAAGTGTTTGAATTTCATGGTGGAGAGGAAAATTGCCCCTAGCTGGGGCTGCAGAGCTTTGTGGAGTTAAAGGAATTGGATTGGGCCTTGAGTTGGGAGGATTTGGAGAAGGTGGCAGGAGTTCCTGTGGGAGAAGAATGGAGACTACATGCTGCTGGAACCCTGAACCTGTGCCCAGAACTGCACCAGGCACTTCCTGTCCCCTTTCTCCCAACCACCACCACCTGTGGCCTAAGGTTTGCACAAGGATGAACTAACAACTGCTCTTGCAGGGGTAGTTCGGGGAGCCACCTACATGAGATCATATCCAAGTAGGAAAGAGACCTTGGGAACCTCCCAGGCCCCTGTGAGCTGAATCATCACAAAGACACTGTTTACTACACAGGAGTAATTAACTGAAAAATGACTCTGATGTTACTCCAGGACATGAAAGAACCAAATCATTTGCAACAATGACCAAAGACTGATTTCCCCCAAATTGACATTTTCATTTCTTTAAAAAGAACTTCCATAAATGAGGATTGGTTGTAGATCTTGTTTGGGAGTGTGGAGTGGAAAATTGAAGGATTCAATAGCCAGATAGTGATTGGCTTGGATTTCAGGAATAATGGCTTCTTCAGGATGCCTTAAGGTTTATGTATGATCAGAATAAAATCTCTGAAAGTAATCACTTTTCAAAGAGGCACAGGTCTATTTTATCCATGGCTCCCTTTTAGGACAGATGCAAATACTTCTTGAACTTTCTGCTCACAGCCTGGAGTTGGAGGTGACATGTTCTCTAAAGAAGCTTTCCAGCAGGTGATCCCATGATTTCGTTATAACATTAATGAGAAAACAAAATTCCCTGTCTTATTCAAGGACCTGTTTTGTTATAGGTCATTTTGCTTAAAGTTGTTGTTTCCAAGAACCCATCAATGTCAGTTGAGGACCTGGTGCCCTGTCCCCTTTGAGCATGGAGTCAGAAGCCCAGTATTCAAATAGTTTCCCCAGGAACCTGAAAGCCCAGACACTCTGACCAACACAGAGAGAAAAATAGCCAGGGAGACCTCCCCAGTGGTGACTCTGGGACTAATTAGCTAGCAAGGCATGTAATTAGATTAAAGCACGTGAGCTAAGAGCCAATGCTGTGCCTCCTGTAACAGTTCAGTGAGAATAAAGAAGCTGAAAAGAAAGTGCTACATTGAAGTCTTCCAAATTCTTATCCCTGTCAGAAATATTCAGGACTCAGAAATATTCAGAGAGAAAAAGGACCTGTGAGGGGTCCTGGCTTGGCACTGTGGGCCCCGGGCTGGGTTGAGTAGCGAGCAGGGCTGCGGTTGTGTTGAGCTGTGAGGATGCTTTATTCACTGCTAAGTTCCTGCTGGTTTGCTTGGGACTGAAGCTGCTTTATGAGTTCTCCCTGTTGGGAAGATTTTTCCCCCCTCATTTTCCATCGCGAGGGTTCTCATTTCTTAGAATGCAGAGTGACCACATCTGCCCTCCCCGAATAGGCCAGTTATTTTTAGAACAACCCCCTCTAGATACCCTTACTTGACCTTCAGCTCATCTGGAGAGCAAAAACTGCACATCTGACGCTTGGCAAGTCTGCTCCATCTCCCCTGGTGCAGACCCTGCACCATGCAGAACCACCACCTCCTCCTAACGCTGAGTTGTATCCCTTACCTTTGACCACCAGGACCCAATAAAGCAGATTTTACCTCTCACCCGCCCCTCAGTCCCTTTCTCATTCATTCCTTCACCTCCATCTGAGACTCTGCTGCCCTGTTGTTCCCCCGGTGCCAAATTTGTGCCACTTCTGGAGTGAAATATTGCTGAGGTCACCAGAGTCCTTTCTCATTGAGCCTCTGACAGTTTGCTAATTAATATGATTTCGGTCATTGTGGTCTGTGTTGAAGTTGGGGCAATTTCCCAAGGGTGGGAAGTCAGACATTAACCCACTAAACTGACTAAATTACTTGCGAGTGAGAGAGAGAAGACAGTTTCATCAGAAGTATTTTCTTGTAGTTTGACATCTAACTTTTGTAGGCTGTGGACTTTTAAGAGGGCTTTCTAGTCCGATGACAGGGGGATCTGGATTCCAGAGAGAAAAGTTGTATGATTAAGATGCCCCAAGTAAACCCAAGCTTGGAGCTGTTTGCATATCACAGGGAGGGGATGCCAGCTCTGTTTTAAAGCTGGGAAAAGAAATAGCCAGTGCTCTTGGCTCTCTGGCTGAATGTAAGCATATCTGCAAGTGTGTCGCTTTCTGCTTCTCTGTGCTACAACTGTCTTTTTGCCCATAGAGCCACGGGAATGTACCTTTGAAACATGAGCTGTTCACCCTAGTAATTGCTCCATCCTCTAATTTAATGAAAACCCATTAAGCCGAAACAATAATTAAAATGAGACATCATCTCTGTAGGAGGTTTGCATATTAAAATCACTGTGCATTTCAATGCAGGCAGATTTTTATTCTTGAAAAACAGTGTTTGAAGCAACATGTAAAAATGATTTATAATGAATAATCATAAATGAAGAGCTTGGTGGTTGAGCATGATGCCCTACTGCTTACTATTGAATTCTAGTAGATGTGGCAAGGTCAAGGCCAACTCAGCATTTAAAATGTCTCACATCCCTGAGAATGAGGATTGTATAGCAAAGGGAACAAATTACAATTAGCTCAGCCCCCTGCTCCAAACTTTTTAAGCAGGTTAGAGATTGCCCTCTCAATATTAGGCAATTTAGAATGTCGGAGGACAGTTACCTGTTAGGTCGGGGAGACCTGGCTTTCGAGTTGAGAGTTCTAATGATTCTCTTGTTAGAAAGAGCTGTGAAATTGGAGTGCCAAGTCCTATCTCTGCTACTTGCTGGAAGTGGGGGTCTTGGACAAATAATTTGCCTTTAGATTCCTTATCTTCAAAGTGAGGCCTTTACTGTCTCCCAGTGGATTATTGCAACTATGAAATGTGCTCACGTACATGAACACATGGCAAAGGGTAAAGCCCAGCCTTTAGTGTGTAGATTTCTGGACCTTTACAAATTTCAGAAATGTCCAGAAGAGAGACCTGGGAAGGCAAAGACTTAAGGAGCAAACAGGCTGAGTGCTATAGTAGGCAACTTTCATGTATTCTTCCATTATTCCTTACCCAACCTGCAAGGTAGGTGGTTACCACTGTGTTAAAGATGAGGTATCTCTGGGATGAAGGCAGGAAGTTACCCAAGTTCTTACAGAGGGGTGGTGAGATTGCATTCAAACTCTGGTGCTGAGACAGATGGGAAGGCTGTGGTGCATCCTGGGGGAACTACACAGATCTGAGTGTGATTCCAGCTGTGCTACTTGGTAGAAGCTGCTTAACATTTTGTATCCTCACTTAGGAAGTGGAGATAGCAATATAGCCTGCCTCGAGGACTAAATTAGGTAGTATTTTTAGCTCGACAACTAGCACATGACAAAAATTCAAAGATGTTTGAATGTTGGTTGGCCTTTCCTAGATTGAATCATATACTGAGCTCTATTTTTCAAAATTAAAAAAATCAACATGTGCATCATTGAAAATCACTTGTATATATACTACGTTAAGTTCTCCACTGAATGTCCAATTCTGTCATTCACCCTACAGTTGACCCTCTTCATTCAATTTATTCACCCCTCTCCCCTTCTAGGAAGCACTGATTGGTCTTGGGTCTAAAAGCTTATTTTTGTTTTATTTGTCTTATTTAGTTATAAATAAAAACTTCTTTTGTTTTTTTAGTTCATTTGTCCATTATTTTTTACTATACCACATTTGAGTGAAATCATACAATGTTTGTCTTTGGCTTCTTATATTAAGCACATTACCCTCTAGGTTCACCCAAGCTGTTGGAAATGGCAGGAAGGCAGGACTTCATCTTTATATATATATGTATTTGTATATATGTATACACACTCACACACACACACACACACACACACACAAAATTCAATAGTATTCCAATGTATATATTTTTCATATCTTTAATCATTTGTCCAGGGCACTTTGACTGTTTCTAGCTCTTGGTTATTGGAAATAATACTGTGATAACGCAAGGGGTGCATATCTCTTTAATGTAGGTTATTTGTGTCTGTGTGTATGTAATATTTGAGTAAATACCCAAAAGTGGGATGGTTAGGTTGTATGGAATTTCTACTTGTAATGTTTTACGGTATCTCCATACTGTTTTCTGTAATGGCTGACTGTCCAGCTTTTAAGAGTTAGAGCTGGCCACTCGCTGAGCTTTCAGTCCTAGCTGGCAACCACTGCTCACCTGCCAGCTGAGTTCTGCTAAGTCACCGCCCTAAAAATGCGGGACCATAGCTCTCAGTATGGGGGTTTCTGACCAGGCTTGGCGCTCCCCATCCTCTAGGGCCTCCCTCAGCTGTGTTCCAAATAAACTAACAATTGTCCTGTGCTTTTTATGTGGTACAAGCCTTTACGAGCTTAACAAGAATTGACTGATTTACCCTTCATACTAACCCCTTGGGGAAGATACAGTTTTCTTATGTTCTAGATGACGAAGCTGAGACACACAGGTTAACTTAACCAGGATACACTATGACAGGAGGTAAAGCTTGAACCTGAATCGGTGAGGCTGCAGAGCCTTCATGTCCCCTAAATAGGATGTTGAAGTTTCTGAGGTGGAGCTCCCTGGTCCTGCTCTGGTCATTTCAGTCCTGGAATGCCTCCTGAGTGTGCCTATCCCCTCCTGTTGGACAGCTCTGTTGTTACCATACAGATCCCTGCCCCCAATCAGTTTTGAGACTCATTGACATATAATGTTGTGTTAATTGCAGGTGACACCTGTATGTGTTGCAAAATGATGATCACCATCAGTTAACATTTGTCCCTTATCCTTTTTTCTTGTCATGAGAAGCTTAAGATTTACTCTTAAATTTTTCAGTCTACAACGGTGTTAACTATAGTGGTCTCAGGCTGACCATCACATCCCCAGAACCTATTTATCTTATTATTGGAAGTGTGTACCTTATACAATACGGTTTTAATCATACTCAGTATACCCTTTCAGCGGTCTTTCCTTTTTGTTCTCTTGCTGTGTGATTTAGAGAGCAACCATCCTTTCTTTACATCTCTCCATTCTGTGGTATCCAATAGAGATGGACGGATGAGGATTAGTGGGGAGACTTGATCTCTGGTGGGTTTCGGTGGCAATGAGGGGAGGCAGCTTAAAGGGGAGTGGTCACTTAGCTAATTTCTTACTGACAAGGAAATGTGTTCATTTTTCTTACTGATGTTTAAACATTTTTTAAAATTGAAGTAACATTGGTTTATAATTATAGGTTCTAGGAATATAGCATTGTAGTTCAATGTTTGTATGCTACCTTCTGCTCTCCACCCAAAGTCTAGTTTCCACCCACAGCTGAACAATTTTAAATGTTTGTAAGTGCTTGGCTGCTTTTCCATGCCTATCTAATTAGAGAAATTATGGGGGAACCGGAATCACATAGAAATTACAAAAAATTGATTAATACCATGTGCCATAGGCTTCCTGAAGTTTAGTCCCCTAATGGAGGAGTTGGGGACACTCAGCTGACTTTATTATTCCTTAGGCAGTTCATTATTTGAACGTACTTTTCTTCAACAGGTTGGGGTTATATTTGAGTGTCTTTGGTAAAGCTCCTTTGTTATATTGCATTCCAGACTTTGAAGTCAAGATAGATTAATTATTAATGCTACAAACATCTGTAGAGTCTCTACTCTGTGCCAGTACTGAGTGCAGGGTGTATCAGTAAACAATTCCTTGTGGGATTTACAGTCTAGTGGGCACAGGAGCCATTAGTGAAACGATTATGCACAATAAGATGATCACACACATAAAACCTGGGTGATTACAGTAAATGCAATGAAGACAGAACATAGGGGACTTGAGCTGGCCTGGAGTGGTCTGAGAAAGCTGGGAGCTACCATGAAGCTGGCATCCAAAGAAGAGGGAAAGGAGAGAGGTCACTGCAGAGAGGAATGTACCCAGGCGTGGAGGAGCAGGACCTGGGAAGAAGGGAAGGGAGGCGTGTGTGGCTGGAATACAGGAGTGAGGGGTGCGAGAGCGTGGGAGGGTGAGAAAGCAGCAGGGATGCCATGGAGTGTCTTGATGGTTCTTGTAGGGTAAGTGAAAGAATGATCAGGATTTTCCATTCTACTGCTGTTAGCATTAATGACAGATCCCTGCGGTCCTACACACATGCCTGATGGCAGCACCTGAAGTAGGGTGTGGGCATGCGTGAGTGGGTGCACCTGGGCCTGGAGAGACTGAGCATATCAAGGCAGCATCAGAGGACGTGGAGGCAGAGGACCATGCAGGGTTCAGCAGAGAGCCTAGAGAGGGTAAAGATTCGCCGGGGGCTAAGAGGCCTGCCAGCCCCTGGCCCCGCTGCCTGCCCTGAACTGCTTACTCCTAAGGGTACCTCTCTACAAATGCTGTCGAAAAACGTTAAAAGCCTAAAAAAGCCACTGAGGGCTCCAGGACTCTTCCTTTACCCATCTGCCCAGGTCATAGAGAACCTGCCCCGTGCCTTGCTGGCACTACAGTTCTGCTGACACAAGATTGGGTTTTTTTTTCTTTGAGGTAACTTTGATTCACAACTCTGTATATGATTTAGGGTCACACCTTCTCAATTGTATATTACTACACCCCTCCTCCCCCACCAAGTTACCCTAGACCATGGAACTCCCTCCCCTGCTTTTATTCCATCTCCCTCCTGTCCCCTTTAGGACCCTCAACTCCTGTATTCCCATTTCTAGGGTTTGTTTTGACAGTTTCTTTCCACCCTCCTCTATATTCCATGGATGAGTGAAATCATCTGATATTAGTCTTTCTCCTTCTGACTTATTTCACGTAGCATAACCCACTTCAGTTTCATTCATATTGGCACAATCTTTATAGCTGAGTATTACTCCTTCACGTATATATACACCACATCTTCTTTGTCCACTGACAGAGCAGTGGATTTTTAGGTGGTTTCTTTAACTTGGCAATAGAATGTAAATAATTTTCTAAATTATTTTGAATAAGATTCAGTTTTGTCTCTATTCAATTGCTGTGTGACTGGGCAAGTTATGAAACTTCTCTGTACCCCAGTTTCTTCACTAGGTACAGGAGGGTGGCCACATGCACCAGGTGCTGAGAGCACCCACATTGGTGAACAGCAGGTGCAGTGCAGTGCAGTGAAGAGCGGGGGGCCTGTGGAACCTGCCTGCCAGGCTGGGTCTCAGCTTCATGGCTTCCTAGCCTGGTGTCTTTTAGAAAATGATTTACATTTAAAAGCCTTAGCTATCTCGTCTCTCAAGTAGGAAAAATGACTACTCCTGAGGTTACTGTAAGTAAGACATGTGCAAGCAGTTAGTTCTGCCTTTGGCACCCTAACAAACCACACACATGTTTGCTTTCTTATCATTCTGGCTTCTGGAGCTAATGGAGGTTTAATGGAATGTTATTGTGAACTTGTTAGTGGAGATAGAAACTCCTTATGCATTAAATGGGAGTCTCCTGGTATCCCCACTACTTCCTGCTTGTGATCTCTGCTGCTTTGAAAGCTACTTTGGATCAATAACATCTGACCTTCTCAAAGAAGGGCTGCAGGTCCAATGGTGAGTTGCACGCCAGCCGCCTCTGAGCAGGAATTGCCCCATGGATGGTTAATATTACTGAATCGGTGCATTTTCTCTGTCCTCAGAAATTAAACACCAACTGCCATTTCAAAGGAACAAGTGTTTTTTTCCCGCCTTTGGGAACCATTGTACCACAAGTTTAAGGGAAACTCAGACTGGAAGGACATACCAAGTCTTTATTAGGGATCTGTCAGGTTCTGAGGGCCTAGGTGGAAACGTGCTGTATCAGTGTTGTCTGAATTCTCCGTCAGTCAAGAAGGAGGCAGGCTGCCTTGGGGTGTTTTGTCATGTTTCTGCTGCTGCTTGCTTTTGTTTCCTGGATTCACCCATCGTGGAGAGTTCTCTCCAATATCAGGTTGAATAGATGCTTTCCTGCTGGACTTCTTGTGAGAGAGATGCTTGCAGAGAAAGAAAAATGTCAAGATAATGGCAAGCACGGGGGTGTTCACATTCACACAGCGATACTGCCGCAAGTACCCTCCTCCCCCTGCCTGGTAAATGCTTATTCATCTTTTTCAACTAAGATACAAAAAAGATACATCCTGGTGATGTCATTCCCAGCCCCCCATGCCCTCCTCTACCACTGTCGCCAGGAAACTGTCTGGATTGTTTAGCTCCCCTCCAGGGCAAAACCAACATTTTTGTTTCCCTGGTGCCAAGCACCATGCTTGGCACAGAGGAAACACAAGTATGTTTGTTGACCGTGAAAACCACCTCCCCCTTCACCTTCTAAGTTGAAGAAAAGTAAATGAGGTCGTTTCTATATTAGGCAGTGAAGAGTGTGGGAATACCATTCTTTAATTTTTTTTTTCCTTGAGTCGCCTCCCTTTACCCAACACCTTTTTACAGATGCTTAATCATCACATTAGCATTTTTAGTCTTTAAAAATGACTAGGCAGGGTCCTTTCATCTTAGGAAAGAAAAAGCACTTAACCCTGGTTGCTGAGTTAGCATTTCTTACCTAGATCGTGCAAAACCTCGGTGTTTTTGAAATGGCATTCTTTTTTTTTCTCCAGTCTTAAAATATCCATTGTCAGTGGTTGTTGTGTGGGAAATTACCTGGATGCACTGGAAGCTTTGGAGTATATCCCCAGAGGTCACAAAACAGAAAACCCCATGAACAGACCAAATTCAGACGCTGTACTGATATGACTTATTTAATCAATTAAAACTATGCAGGAGGAGGCAGGAGAAAGAGATGGAGCAGGTTTACACTCTCAGGGTATAAGTGTGTGTGGGGACACAGGTCATCCCACTGGGTTTCTAGGTTATATGGTGCTCGGCTACTAAGAGGGTCTTTTTCTGCTCCATTGGCTTCCTTGCTGATACTGTGGTTAGTTGGGCTAAAGTGGAGGTTCTAAATGGGGGTTCAGCAGCTGGAAGGTACCTGGAGCCAATCTGCTTCCTTTGTTGATAGACTCAGGGGCAACTTTGCCTGACCATAGCTGTATTCACTAGTTAATTTGGGGAGCAGTGATGGATTTTATTAGCAATTTTTTCAGAGTACTGTGGAGCTAAGAATGGGAATGAAATGGGTTTTAGAGATGGCTGTCAGATTTAGGGATGACATAGCTGTCATTCTGAAGGTAGTGTGATTTGTACATTATGACTTGGTCCTCCTACCCCATTCTATTTATAAGGAACACTCTTATTCAATCCTTTTAATCTGTGTTCAACACTTTTATGTTCCATTTATTCAATCTATGTTTAACACATTTCACAGGCTTCTAACTTGCTATATATTTAACACTTCCTAAGAGCTCCATTCCATTTGATTTTCTTGTTCTCTCTAGCAGAATTGACTTCTCAAATAACACAGCAAACATACGTTATAGTGGTTGATTAGGGAAGTACAATATTCACTACAAGTTCTTATTAATTGGTTTTCATTGGTTGCTCTGACTTCTGGTAAAAGGGCTGCTGCAAAGTAGCAACTTATCAGTATTCAGTAATTGACAACTCTACATTCATGAAAATTGGGAAAATAAGCAGAGGAGAAGATTCATAGAATCTGGGTGTTTTTGTAGATGAAAAATACCCTCACTACCCTCCTTCTGCTTTGTGGTTGGGAGCCGAGTAAAGTGATGAACAGGATTGAAATGTTGATTCTAAAAAAGAACTACGGGGATCATGGCACAAAATCCTTACAGTGTCAGATGTGGAGTGAGAGACTCAGGTAGTCTCCGTATCCACTGCCACACAACTGTTTATCTTTAAAACTTGTGTAGTGTTTGATACTTTGGAATCCTTCATCCTGTGGTCTTGCCTCTTCATTGCGAGAAGTCTTGGGATTAGTTTCTTGTGTTCTTCAGTGACTGAATTATGGTAAACGTTTACTTGAAAGAGCTTTTCTGAAAAATAAAAATGCGCTAAGTCTCAATGTATCAAAATAGATGTTTTTTACATTTCACTCTGGTGAGTACTAATGGGGTCTCTTTACTTCAATGTGCCAATCATTCTCAAAGAGAAATGAGAAACGCTGGCAAAAGAAATGTTCAGCTTTTTCGAAGGGATGTCGGGTGACTAGAGATGTGGTTGGATTGTATTAGACTTTTAGGTGAGGTGTCCTATAAAGAAGATGGACTGAATTGACACTGAAAAACTTTTAATTTGATATGCTTGATGCTTGATAAATACTTCTAGTTTTCCAAAAGGTGTCATACTATTTTCTGATGGTTACCTAAAGTAACACTATAAATGGAAAATACATCAATTCAGTAAGTCTTTGTTGGATGCCTATTTTATACTAGGCGTTAAGAACTGTGGCTACCACAGTGAATAAATAAGAATGCCTGCCCTCGTAGGGCTTAGAGTCTACTGAGGTAAGAAAGGAAATAAAGTCAGAAACATGAAACAAGATTACAAGTGACCTAAGGAAATTACAAACTGATCACAATACATAACTCATGATCAGTGGCATGGAGAAAATAACCAGAGTGGTGTTAGATATTAATGGAGAACATGCTTTGGAGGCAGTGAACAGGAGGTTGCATTTGCAGTAAGAGCTGAAGAAGGAACCAGGCATGTGAAGAGGAAGGAGAGAGCTTTATGGGCAGGGGGGAAAGTACAAAGACATGGAGGCAAGAGTGGATATGGTGCTGTCCTCTACAACCCAGAAGAGCAGGGTCAGAGATGTATCCCTTTATCCTGGAGGCACTGGGGGGACACTGGAAGGCTTTAATCGGGAAACTGGCCTGGCTACTTTAAAAAGAGCACTTTAATTGCTACATGGAGAATGGAGAAGTGAAAGCAGTAAGGAAGCAGGGAGATGAGTTGGGAAAGTATTAGAGGTGTTCTAAAGATAGATAACGCAGCTTTGGTAAGAATTGTAGTAGTAAAATTGGGAAGAAGTGGATAGATTCCAGACTTGAGAGCTTAATGACTTGGTCTTGGGGGATATGGAATGTGGAGAAAAAGAATTGAGGGCACTCTCTAGGCTTTTTTTTTTTTTTTTTTTGCTTGAACTGGTGTATTTATTCTGTAGTTTGTATTTATTCTGAACTACAGGAGAGAATGGAGGGTTGGGTGAGCGAGCAAGAAATCTGTTGTGGACATACACACTTTGCAATGCTTATTAAATATTTACATGGAGATACTAAGAAGGATATTGAATGAGTCTTTGGTTAAGGGAGATGTTGGAGTGGCAGCTAAATTTGGGGGTCATTGGTCTTGAGATTCGATATACTATTCATGGAAACTGAATAAAAGGTGAGGGTACCCATACTGCTAGGACATAATGATAGGACATTCATAACTCTTTCCCCCAGGAGGCATGGCTAATCAATCATGGCCCTCTTCTCATTGGGACTAAACTTCAGAATCCTTTAATGTGTTGTCTAGGCAGCCGCTAGCAGGCAGCGATCATATAAGTTAATCTCAAGAATCAACATACTTTTGTTGGCACTAAATTCTAGGTAGAATTTATTGTGAGGGTCTTTGCCAAAAGTCATGATTAGTAAATATTTGTGAATACTTTATTATCTCAAATTTATAAAGTGCTTTGTCCAGTCAGTTAGAAGATGTTGAATATCATCCTAGGAAGTCTTCAGCTTGGATTTTTTTTTTTAAAGATTTATTTATTTATACATACAGCTGGGGTACAGGCCAGAGGCGTGGGGTGGCGAGAGGCTTCACCAGAGACAGAGTAGGGAGCAGAACAGGCAGATCAGAAGTACACTGCTGAGGGGAGCAGCGGGCGAGGCAGGAGAGGTCTGCCGCACCATGTGGGATTCTCCCCGGCCGGGCGTCGAACTCGCATCGCTGCTACCGCTGCGCCACCAGGGAGGCCCTCAGCTTGGATTTATAGCAGGTACAGAAATGTTTTCTAAGCGGCTATTTCTTATCTCAACGCTTGACCTACTAATTAGAGGTCAAGTAGGAAAGGCCTTTCCTTGAAAAGCAAATGTCATGTGGGTGAATTTTGTGCTGGTGGAGTGCTCTGCCAGAGGTGGGTGCCTCCGTTGTAGAGACCAACCTTGCTTCCAACCATTTATAGTTTAGACTTTATAGCTGGAAGACACTAGTGTTCTCATCTATGCTGCAGACTTGATACAGCAAATCATAAGATTATAGAAGATTAAACTGGGAAGGTCCTCTCCTTCATTTTGCGAACTGGAGGACTTAGACCTAAGGTCAAGAGTTCAAGCACTTCCAGTGGTCTAGAAGCCATTTTTAGGGTGAGGTTCATCTTAGTCCATACATAAGTCTGTGCTATTGCTTGACAGCAAGGCCTTTGTGAGTCTGTTTATCAAGGTTCCTTACACAGTCCTGGAGAAATAACCATGCAGCTACCTTACAGCAAGAGAACATGGTCAGGACATGAGAAAAGGCCACCAAATATGCTTTTGATTTCATTTGTTATCCTCTGAGTTGTTTTCTCTACACTCTGCTTCCCACTGCCAGAAAGTGTACTGCAAAATAACACCACCAAGCTTATCATTCACTCTTGGTGAATCTGAGTATGAAATGAGAGATGTCTCTTTATGTGGATGTTGCAGAAAGGATTCCCGTCCAGGAGTAGGATTAGCTGGACATACAAACCTATAGGCCTGCTGAATGAGCCTCAGCTTTAATAGATATTTTACAAGGAAAGTCATCTACAGTATGTTTACAGAGAAATTCCAGGCACACGTAGGGATCACGAGCAGTTTGTATTTATTCTGTAACCAGAAACAGAGTTGTCTGGCATCATTAGAGCTCATAAATCTCCACTGGATACCAGGGAAGGACAGGTTTCCCTGCATGCTTAGTGCAGAGCAAGAAACCAAGTCCATGGGGTGAGAAAAAGTGGAGCCTACTCAGTGGCATTTGGTACCCACTAGATTCTGGATTCTCTAAATTTAGGATCCCATTTAGCTCACTGCCTCTCACCTTATTTACAGCAACATAATCTGTTTACAACAGGCTAGATAGCTCAGTGTCCTGTCAAAATTCCTGTCAGAGAAATCACTGGCTGGCCAATTGTGAACTTGTCAAGGTGACGAGTGGACACGGTGACAGAGATGGCATTTCTGGGTTTCTTGGTAAATGAATGCAGCTGTACGGGGGTGTTGGATAGTGCCTGAAATGAGAACTGTTGACAAGGGTCGGGGGAAATAAAAAGTAGAACCTGCTTCCTTTGGATGTAATTTTTTAACTGCAGCTTTTCTCCTGTTTCTTCTCATGCTCCCCACTCCTTTCCCTCTGCATTTCCTTTTCCTTCTTGTTCCTTTCATTTCCCTCCTGTTTTTCCTGCTTTTCCTTCTTGACTCCTAGATATGGACAGGGAAATCCATGCAGCCCCTCACGTGAGTGAGAAATTAATCCAGCTCTTTCGGAATAAAAGTGAGTTCACATTTTTGGCCACTGTACAGCAGAAGCCATCAACTTCAGGAGTGATACTGTCCATTCGAGAACTGGAACACAGGTAAGAAAGCTCTTTCTACTTTCAAAAATCTACTCAAAGGAATGGACTGCACAAAATGGAAGTTAGAGCTGGTAGCTCACAGAAAGCATTGAGCTAACAAACTTTCTTTCCATTGAACACGTTAATGAATTTACTTTGCATTACGAATTCCTTAGGGCAAAATGGCATTCTAAGAACCGCCCACGAATGTCTTTCTCACCTGTCTTTTCTGGTAGACTTGGCTCAAACCACATTCTAGACCTCATATTTATTTTATTTTTTTTTTATTGTTATTTATGTCTTTTACATTTTGTATTCCCCTTGGGCAGCCCACCACCGATTCACCCGTGATCCATCTCCATAGTCCCCTGTATTCTCCTCTCTTCCATTTTGTGCCCTTATCCTCCCCTCCCCCCACCCCACCGCTGAGTAGACCTCATATTTAGAGCATCAAGTCATCAGGTAAGTTAATTAGTTATACTTAACAATGACCTTCAGTAAACACTTAGTGTGAGTTTATGTGGGAACTGTGTTTAATATTGGGAATATTAAATTGAATAATACAGAATTTCTTTTCTGAGAATAAGACAAACTAGGAGGGAAGACAGACAAATAATCATAAAACATTCTAGAGGCAATGCTAGAAATTTGTGTTTATGGAATAAAGGTAAGGGTGGTTGGTTTGAAAGGTTAAGTAAAGAAAGGATTCAAAAAGGATGATGGTCTTATAAGGAAAAAAATGAGTAGATATTTGACAGGCTAAAGGGAATGAATAAGGAATGAAAAAATGACGTTACAGAAAGGTTTGGGGACAAACAGTGGTGGGTGAGTGACTGGCACATGCAGTGATGGGAGGGAGGCGCTGAGGAGTTTGGGACAGACAGTGGGGGGTGGAAGTCGGATCATTTCAAATCTTTGATGTCATGTTGAAAAACTTGAAGTCTCCATAGACAATAGCAAACCATAAGGATTTTAAATTTGAGAAAGATCACTTTATTATGAATTTGAAGTAATGATTATTAGGTAACCTAAACAATTAAACATTTTAATATCAGCTGCTTCTTTATTAGTCAATTGAAAATATTTATGAGTGACTCCCCTATTTAAATGCCATGTCAGGTTTTGTGGGGATATCGAAATCTAGCAAGAGTTTGGTGATGTGGTAGGCAAGGCATGACCAAATGAAAGAGCAAAGAATTAAAACGAGTTGATAATAAAGAAATAATCAGCAGTATTAGAATGCAAAATTTAGAAACTACGAAGGTGTTAAGTTCACTGTACCCAGTACATTAAGAAGTCAGTGTTTAAGGAAGACCAGAGGCCAGTGATTCTTGAACACAGGGCAGAATCCTACCAGGTAAGGGAAGGGTAAAATAAGCGGGGAGAGCAGTGTGGGAAACCAGATGGGAGAAATGAAGAAAGATGAAGATGGAAATTTTCTTAAAAGGCAGATGGAGAGAGCAAACTAATTTGGCTGGAGTAGAGGATCTTTCCATGCCAATTTTCAGCAGAGGTGAGGAACAGTAGTTCTTTTTGAATGGTTTAAGTTTGCTCTCAGCCTCAAAGAGACCTTGATGGACCATAGGCTGGTGATTTCTGGATCATCCAGGGAAAGCAAGGTGTAATGTATGTTATTAAGCAGGTCCTGGTCCAAGCCTGAGTGCTCTGGGGGCTAGGAGCAAGCAAAGGTTCTCGCTGAAACTGTTACTTATTCAGGAGCAGCGGATCTAGCCGAGTACCTGGTAGGCTGGATTGATAGATTGTTGACTGAAAAATCAAACACCCAGACTCTTTTTCTGGTTTTCTCATGTGAAGCTAGTTATATCCACAAAGTGTGGATAACCACTTGTCCTAGCATCATTTGTTGAAGACTATTTTTCCCCGGTGAATTGCTTTGACACCCTTGTTGGAGATCAGTTGCCATGAATGTGAGTATTTATTTTTTAGACTTTTAGCTCTATTCCATTGATTTACATGTTGAATTATTGTGACTTTGTAAGAATTTTTGAAATTAAAAGTGTGAGTATTCCTAATTTCTTTTTCAAGATCATTTTGTTTAGTCCACTACTATTGAATTTCATGAGTTGTAGGACCAAGCTATCAATTTCTGGCGAGACAGCTGAGTCTTTATAGAGTTTCTCTTTTAATTTGGCAGGTTATCTTCATAGTAAATTATGTTATCCATGAACATGGAACATCTTTCCATTTATCTAGGTCATTTTTAATTTCTTTCAACAGTTTTCTGTAGTATCAGAGTTTCAGTTTTGTGTGACTTTTGTTAAACTATTTTAAATATTTTATTTTGGATGCCACTGTCAATGGAATTTCCTTAATTCATTTTCTGTTTGCTCATTGCTACTTCATAGAAATGCAACCATTTGCATAGTTACCTTGTATCCTGGAGCCTTTTTAAATTGTTTTTTAAAAGTGGATTTCTTATTTTTTTTTTTACATACAAGATCATGTCATCTGAAAATAGAGATATTTTCTTTTTCCCTGTTATTTCTGTAAGGCTTTATTTTTTTGCCCAATTTGTCCTGATTAGAACTTCCAATAAAATGTTGAACAGATGTGAGAACAGATACTGTCTTGCTTCTGATCTTAAGGAAGGAAGCTTTAAGTTTTCACCATAAAGTACAATGTTAGCTGTGACTTTTCATAGGTGCTTTCACCCAGGTTGAAGAACTTCCTTATATTCATTGATGCTCTTTATCAGGCTGAGGAAGTTCTCTTCCATTCCTAGTTTGAGTGCTTTAATCATGAAAGGGTGTTGAATTTTTTCAAGTGCTATTTATACATATATCAAGATTATATTTTTATCTTGTTTTTCCAATGATGTGGCATATTACCACTAATTAACTTTTGATTTGATACCAAGTTTGCATTTTTTTCTATAAATTTTACTTAGACACTTTATATAGTCATGTATTCCTGGATTTGACTTCAGAAAGAGGATTTTTGTATTTATATTGGCAAGAGATATTGGTATGGTTTCCTTTTGATTTCTTTAGCTCTGGGATCAGAAATTAGCTGACTTTTAAACTGAGTTATGTGGAGTAGCTTGGATTTTTTTTTTATTTGCAGACTGCATAACCTGGGCCAGTCATTAAAAATTTTTTTAGATTAACCAGTCCCCCCAACTTGATCTATTAAATTTTTGTAATTTAAGAGATACTGAATTTTGAATTTCAAATTCTAATATTTATACCAGTGATGCCTTTTTCTGGTCTTTTTTTAATGTATTTATTGTTATTTATGTCTTTTACATTTTGTATTCCCCTTGGGTAACCCACCACCATTTCACCCGTGATCCATCTCTGTGGTCCCTTGTGTCCTTTTCTACTCCATTTTGTGACCTTATCCTCCCCTCCCC